>JAVLUX010000019.1:24140000-24317500 GCA_032164185.1 Moxostoma hubbsi
AGCCCCGCCCAATGCCCACGAACAGACCCATGCAAGTGACTCGGATCATCGGATTGCATTCGCCTTCATCAGAATAGCTCTTCCGTCTAAATGATCTCATCTCAACAGAAGCTGCCAGAGCAGATTATTGCATGAAGCTGCTTCTGCAACTGGCTGCTTCGACGCAGTACACATGTGAAACAGCTCTCTACGACCACATTCATGTTCTTCTATCTAAATTTCTACCCGGAGCGGTTCATCGAATAAGCCTGCCTCCGTGAACGGGCACTGCTCCAGCTCATGCATCTCAAGTTTTATTACAGCTTTATTTGAATGCGAGGGAAACAAAAGATGAACTGTTTAATTCAATCATCATTCCAACAAACGTTACCCAGCATTTAAATCTGGTTCTCCTGCACTGATTCCTGACAGCCTCATTACTTCGCCCCTCAGCTCGTTTAGGGCATGATCCATTCAGCGATTCTGTTTGTCAACTTCTAACATGAATATCACGATTGTTCTCCCTTCAAAGTGCCCTTCTGAACTGAGGGGCAATCATGCAACAGCAAACCCCTTTTGCATGACCTATACTCTAATGACAACTTCTTTTCAATCCACTCAAACATTTTAACGCAAGCTCGCTGCCACGCACCACTCGCTCTGACCATTCCACAGCACACTGCAGTTATACGCTGCCTCTGTCCGAACAGATACGAGCCGAATTCAGCTCCGCAAATATGGAACACCAGACAGTTCAAATACATGCACATTTTAACACGTAGACAATGTGCAAACAACGTGTTTGCATCCTGTTGTTTTTACATTGTCTACGTGCTCTTTACACATTGTTTATGTGTGAAAAATCACCATGTAAACAATGCATAAATGACACGCAAGCAACACGTTAACAACTTGTGATCTCAGATGTCAATTTCACATACTTCTGAGCCATTTGGCCACTTGTACAGTCTGAACGGATGAGTGTCGTAAGTTCATAAAATTTAACTAAAGATCCTCTTATTTCTTTGTCCTCATCTACCTTGCACAGGTACCCCCACCCATGGTCTACTTCCATATAACAATAAACATCATAAAATAAACATAACACATTCAATTAAACTGAATATTAAAATATTACACCACATGACTATAGGCCTAAGTTTTATTTAATTTTTATAAATAATAATAATGGCTAAAACACGGTCTCATGGCTCCTTAATAGCAGCAGACATCTTTCATTATTTAACAATAAAATCATGGGTTTGGCTATCATTCTGTTAACTTCAATTGAACTTTCTCAAAGGTCTGCTGCCATTATAGATTTCAAACATCTTTGATTAAAATAAAAATAAGTCAAGAATAGCTGCAGGAACCTTTTTTGTAAATGTTTTATAAAACGACTGCAAACTCTAGTTATGCATGCAAAAGTTTGGGCACCCCTGGATAAAATGTCTGTTTCTGTGAATATTTAAGTAAGTAGAAGATTAACTGATCTCCAAAAGGCATAAAGTTAAAGATGAAATATTCTTTTCAAAATTTTATGCAATATTAGTGTATTATTTTTATTTTGTACAATTTTAGAGTGAAAAAAGGGAAGGAGCACAATGCAATAGTTTGGGCACCCCAAGAGATTTGAGCTCTCAGATAACTTTTACCAAATTTCAGACCTTAATTAGCTTGTTAGGGCTATGGCTTGTTCACAATCATCATTTGAAAAGGCCAGGTGATGCAAATTTCAAAGTTTTATACATACTCTGACTCTTCAACCTTTGTCCCAACAATCAGCAGCCATGGGCTCCTCTAAGTAGCCTAGCACGCTGAAAATTAAAATAATTGATGGCCACAAAGCAGTATAAGGCTATAAGAAAAAAATAGCAAAGCATTTTCAGGTAGCCGTTTCCTCAGTTCTTAATGTAATTAAGAAATGGCAGTTAACAGGAATGGGGGAGGTCAAGTTGAGGTCTGGTAAGACCAAGAAAACTTTCAGAGAGAAATGCTTGTAGGATTACTAAAAAGGCAAATCAAAACCTCTGTTTGACTGCAAAAGACCTTAAAGAAAATTTAGCAGACTCTGGAGTAGTGGTGCACTGTTCTACTTCTGCACAAATATGACCTTTATGGAAAAGTCATGAGAAGAAAACCTGTCCTGCATCCTCACCACAAATTTCAGCATCAGAAGTTTGCAAATTAATATCTAAACAAGCCTGATGCATTTTAGAACCAAGTCCTGTGGACTGACGAAGTTAAAATATAACTTTTTGGCCGCAATGAGCAAAGATATGTTAAGAGAAAAAATGGTGCAGAATTTCATGAAAAGTACACCTCTCCAACTGTTAAGCTCGGGGGTGGATCGATCATGCTTTGGGCTTGAGTTGATGCCAGTGGCACAGGGGAACATTTCACTGGTAGAGGGAAGAATGGATTCAATTAAATGCCAGCAAATTCTGGAAGCAAACATCACACCATCTGTAAAAAAGCTGAAGATGAAAAGAGGATTGCTTCTACAACAGGATAATGATCCTAAACACACCTCAAAATCCACAATGGACTACCTCAAGAGGTGCAAGCTTAAGGTTTTGCCATGGCCCTCACAGTCTCAGACCTAAACATCATCGGAAATCTGTGGATAGATCTCAAAAAGAGCAGTGCATGCAAGATGGCCCAAGAATCTCATAGAACGAGAAGACTTTTGCAAGGAAGAATGGGCGAAAATCCCCCAAACAAGAATTGAAAGACATTTAGCTGGCTACAAAAAGCTTTCACAAGCTGGGATACTTGCCAGGGGGTGTTACTAAGTACTGACCATGCAGGGTGCTCAAACTTTTGCTTTGGGCCGTTTTCCTTTTTTGTTATTTTGAATCTGTAAAAGATAGATATAAAAAAGTAAAATTGCTTAAAATATTAAAGACATGTGTCATCTTTAACTATATGCCTTTTGGAAATAAGGCCATCTTTAACTCTCTTAGCTATTCACAGCAACAGAAATTTTGATCAGGGGTGCCCAAACTTTTGCATGCCACTGTAACTTCTGAACTACTGAAATGGTGTTCACACATAAGTGATTAAATTGCTGGAGGTCACAACTCATATTGATTGAATGCTATTCTAAATATTTAATGGGACACATCGCCCTCAGTCTTTATGGTGGGTATTCTCTATCTTTATGGTAGTTATGGCCCTGTGTAGAGTAATACCTGTAGAAAAAAGAGGTTGCAGTCCCTTTATTTGTTGTTTTCATTGTTTGTGTATTTTCTTTTACAGCTCGTCTCTGTCCTCAGAAGGAAGTAAAAAGCTGAAAGTGGAAGAGACAGTTGCCGGCAATGGCAGTCAAACAGGTGGGCAAGTTGCTAGAGTAGTCGAGTACTATATACTAGACATGCATAATGTAATCTTGTGATTTTCATATAATTATTAGAGATCTGTTATTACATTTCATATTGTTCTAATTGCTTTTAAAATGTACCAGAACATTATAGTAAGTAATATATATATATATATATATATATATATATAAGAACTGTTAGAAGCATCAGAGCCAGTGTATTGTTTAGAGGCATTTGGGGTTAAGTTTAGCTTAAGTTTCTAAAAACCTTTGTGCCATAGACTTTTATTGTAAGTGCAATACTATCAACAGACAAAATTATTGTATGTTGTAATCGACAGCATGCCACATATATTGTTAATTGTTAACTTTTTTTTTTTTTACCCAGAATATCTCTTTAATAAAATAAAATACACAAACCTAGTGTATAGGGTTTCAAAGTTCTGGGGAAAACACTGGAAAAATCAGGGAATTTTAAATGTGTAAATTCCAGTTGGGGGCCTGGGTAGCTCAGCGAGTATTGACGCTGACTACCACACCTGGAGGCGCGAGTTCAAAACCAGGGCATGCTGATGTTGACTCCTGCCAGGTCTCCTAAGCAACCAAATTGGCCCGGTTGCTAGGGAGGGTAGAGTCACGTGGGGTAACCTCCTCGTGGTCGTGATTAGGGGTTCTCGCTCCCAATGGGGCGCGTTGTGAGTTGTGCGTAGCTATTGTAGTGGATGGCGTGGGCCTCCACACGTGCTATGTCTCCGTGGTAATGCACTCAACGAGCCACATGATAAGAGTCTCAGATGCGGAGGCAGCAATCCAGCCACCTGGATTGAGGCAAGTCACTACGCCACCATGAACAATTGGGAATTGGACATTCCAAATTGGGAGAAAAAGGGGAGAAAATCCAAAACAAATATATATATATATATATATATATATGTAGCCCAAATATTTTATTTAAAAGTAATTACTTTCATTGAAAGTCAGTAACTGTAATCTTATTTCAAGAATTTAAAATGTAATGCATTACACTACTTTTGTGCTAAAAGTAATTAGATGACAGTAACTAATTACACTGGTCATCACAAAAGACTGGAAAAGTCTTGAAGCAGAAAGGGCAACCCTGATTGTAATCTTTACTTGAAGAAATCAGCAAAAAATAAATGTATTGATGGCATTTTTCAGTATTAACATATTAGAAAGTTTAGTTGTGTAGAGTTGTGTCGCTCTATATGTGTGTATGTGTGTATTGTGTTCCCAGAGCAGGAGGCGGGTGAGCCCAAATCCCTTAGTGCGGGTGTGACGCGC
This sequence comes from Moxostoma hubbsi, assembly GCA_032164185.1. Classification (NCBI taxonomy): domain Eukaryota; kingdom Metazoa; phylum Chordata; class Actinopteri; order Cypriniformes; family Catostomidae; genus Moxostoma; species Moxostoma hubbsi. The sequence continues at coordinate 24,144,604 of JAVLUX010000019.1, forward strand.
TCGGGCGTTCTCCACCTACCCTCCGCCACTGTATGTGTGGGCATCCTGCCAGGGCTCGGAGCTTACTCGGGCAGCAGCGATTCAGAGTCCAGCAGTGACAGCGAAGGTAGCGTGGACGAGATTGGCTCTCCCATAAAGCGCCACAGGCTCTTCAGATAGACACATTTACAAATCACACTCACTTACTCTCACTCTCTCCTTTAACACCTGTGCTGCCCAAGGCTCGGGCTCCGCCCCCTTGCCTACTCAGCGGTGTGGAGCACAAATCAGTAACTAAAATGATTTAGCTCCTTAAGTATCTCTAATGTCAGCTCAATGTTCTGTGTTTAAAGTTTGGATTAGCCTGTTTAATTTTTTGCTTAATGTTTATTAAAGGCGTTGTAATGTTAACTTGAATTGTGGTTGTTGTTGATGTGTTATACTCTCAAAACATGACAATTCCCCCATCCTCCTCATATTACGTTCCATACAGTTTAAAAACCCGGCAGCTTAACCTGGTGATGCACCTGCCCACCTGCCCCTGCGGCTTCTGCAGAGCTAGTGGCCAAGGGGACAATGACTGACTGACTGACATCCGAGGATCAAGAAGGCTGCTAAATGAAACATTTAGCCAAAATCTCTGCTATCATCACAAGACAAATCAGACATATTGTGGGCAGTGCTTGTTTGAAGATGTTTAAATGTCTTGGTTGAGTTTTATGTTTCTTTGATTTTTTTATTATTATTATTTTATAAAAACGAAACGCTGCAATGCGAAAAGCTGGAACTTTGCCCTTTAAGGACACAAAATGTGTGTGTGTGACATTTCGCTGGAATGAAAATAAGAATGAAATGTGAATAAAAAATATGTTTCTCGTGTATTTGTGCTTTTTTTCATTATCAATATCATTTAATATCAAAGTCAACACGAATTGGTATTCATAACCTGTTTTACAATAGCTGACCTACAACAATGCTTAAATAGCTATTTGGCACGTGGTTAACAATATTTTCCCCATTCACCCAGCCTTGGAAACGGCTGAAAAAGAAAGCTGTTTTAGAAGCAGAGAGTTGGATTGAATACAAGTTAAGCTCAATTTGCAGCATTTGAGGCTTAATTTTGAAAGTGACAATCAAGTCAAAATCGAATCCCTTTATTGTCACTCAATAATGAAGGGATTTGATTTGATTTTGACTTGATTGTCACTTTCAAAATCAAAATTAAGCCACAAATGCTGCCAATTGAGCTTAACTTGTGTTCAATCCAACTCTCTGCTTTTTTTTTTAATTAAGTAAACACACACCTTAGATTGAGAGGTGCAAGATATGGAAAAATACATTTTGAATAAAGGTATAACTACACAACTCAAAATATAGGCTCTTTTATTTTTCTTACCAACATTCGGCAATCAGCCTTTTTCAATGTATAACATTGATTACCTCAAAAATTTATTTTGACTCGTCCTTCCAGAAAAGGTTTGTAAGTGATTTTATCACACTAAAATCATGTTAACATGTATGTTGTTTATGTCTTGTGGCTATACTTTTGAAACGGTGAGTATTTTAATGTTTATGGATTGGCCCCCATTCACTTCCATTGTAAGTGCCTGACTGTAACTGTAAGAAAATGAGGGACAGTCTTGATTTTGTGTTGACTTTAAATCAAAATAATGTTGCAAATTGTTGATTAATATAAAACATTCTAAAATGACACAGCACTTGAAGGTGCTTTGCTGATTCTTTAACAACAAGCTAGTTGCCACAATTACAGAACCAATTTTCATAACTAAAGGTATTCCGGACTGCACTGGTTTTCTCAAATGAAATTTATTGACCTGAGTGGAACGTAAACAACCAATACAACAACAAAATCAATAACACCACCTTGACATGGCACCATACGATTATCACTAAATACAAATCACTACATAATAGGTCTTTTTCTTTCACTTCTCTTAATACACTGAAAATGGCAGTATAAAGTTACATTCAGCCAAACACCATTATTCACGTATTTTGTCATAGACACAAAAATGGCCATTGCATCTTGATTGATAAGTCGTCATGTATAAACCAATAAATAAATACATTTACAGAAATAAAACATGCATTTTGCCCATTTAATTGGTCAAGAGGGGTTTGTAAACAATTTTGGCAACATGCAGTGTGAACTTCAGGCCTCAAGCTCTTATTCTGGCATTGTGTTGCTAGGCGACAGGTTCCTCTGTTTGAAATACTGTGTGACCTGTTGCGGCAGCTCTGCCAGTACGGATTTGGCTAAAGTTTCCTTCGGAGCCTGGAACAAAAATAAACACACACAATGACGTCATTGAATATGCATATTCAAGTACACACACTGGCAGAAGGGACTTCTTAATCCATTTCCATTTAATGAAACGAAGAAATAGCAGACACATTTGGTTGTGTGGTGCTGAATGTTGGCACCGTATCCCTCCATATTCTCTCTAAGCTAAATTAATTTTTATTTCCTCTGAATCGAACCCAATTGAGCGAGTGCTGCCCGCTCCCTCGTGCTGTTGAGGAAATCACATGGCCCACAAACCGCCCACTCCCTCTCCTACTGAAGATTCTATTTACATACGTGCTCCAAGAACAACGAGAAACTATCTTGAGATCCGTGGCAACAGAAATATTGATTATACGACTAAGCTCAAGCCTTTGGGTCAGTTTATCTCCATAATGTTGAGTTTAATTCTGTGCAGAAAATACTTTTTGACCTGGCTCTGAAATCATCATGTGCAACTGTATTTTGAAAGCATTACATCATGTACCATATGACTTCACCCTTACATAACTGAACAACTACAGGGGCAATAATGGAGAGAATTTGAGAAGCACTCACATTGCGAAAGTCCCTGAATGGAACGAACTGCACAATGTCTCGCACTGCCTCCTCTCCTGTGTAGGATCGCAGTACACTACTGTCTCCGTCCAGAAACTCCATGGCAGTAAAGTCGGCATTACCCACCCCAATGATGATAATTGACATGGGCAGCTTGGCAGCTTGAACTATAGCGTGACGTGTCTCGTCCATGTCACTGATCACACCATCAGTAATGACCAGTAGTGTGAAGTATTGCTGCAGAGAGAGAGAGAGACAATGCAGAGAGATTACAAGAAGAATCTGTGTAAGGTCAAGAGGTTATGTGCATAACAATGTTATGCAGTTTACTCAAATATCTAAACTTCCTTAAAACCTCTTATTAAATCATACACTTCTAAATTAGAGGCTCAGCTGCTATAAATGCAACCCGATTGTTTTTACATTTTCTGAAGAATATGTGAATGGTGTACACCCATGCCAGAATGATAGGGATTTGTGGGTGGTTGCCAGGACATAGCCATGCTGTTGCTAAGATTTCTAGAGTGGTTTTAAATGCAATGCAGTTGTTAGGGTTGTTGCTACGGTGTTCTGAGTGGTTGCTAGGTGGTTTCTTACTGGCCCAAGTCAAAAGCCCCAACCCCCCCAAGTCTTGATGATATTCTGGTCCCTTGATTTGACACGGGTCCCTTCTTCAGTTTAAGTTTATGGGGTTTTTACTGTTTTATCGTTTAATATAGTCATTAAAATTTTAAGTTCAATCACTTTGAAAAGTAATAGCATCAAGCCACAAGATTTTAGGTTTTGAAAATCACCTTATCTTAAGTTTAAGCAATAGTAATAGTGATGCTTGCCTTAGCCAGCACCATTAATATAGTTAATCAAGCTCAATTCTGACGGTTTACTTGAAATACAAAGGCAGAAGGGAGAGGCATGCTGATGCACTGAAATTCCTGTTAAAACATCCATACCACCCTGCCCCCTCATCACACAAGGAGACAGACGGACTGCTTGAGTAAATGTGTGGAGGGCACGTCTGCTCTACGTGGCAGCTCTTCCCTGACAGCAATACTTTGCATGGTGCTGTGCCTCTCTTTCAAGCTATAATTTAGCTTTTGCTTCATAGACATGAAGAAATACTTTAATACTTCATCCTGGAGTCCAGCCCTGCTGCACACATGGAAAGAAGAGACCCGGTTGCATTTTATTAGAATTTTCCTAAAACGATCTGTCAAAGTACAAAAAAGAAAGACAAATGGGCTTACGAGAGCATTAGGGACTGGCCTTATAGCTCCTTGTCCTAAAACACCCTGAAATTTAAGCTGGTGATGTGACCTAAATAGGCATGCAGCCTGAGAAATTGTCCTCTGTGAAATTTTCTGTGGTGTGAGATGAGATGGAAAGTGAATGTTTACTGAGATACACACTCTTTTGGACAACTAAGAGTCAAGTGCCTCCAAACTGTGTTGCATAATGAATCACCACAATAAACAGTTCCCTTATCAGTACACTTGATATTGCACCACTAAGCTGACACTATGGGGAGTGTCCTTCAATACAACGAAGTTGAAACCTTTCTACAATAACGGCAATTCTAAAATTAGGTATGGTGTTTAAGCCCTGCCATTTTTTAGGTACGAAGCTGTCTGCGAATAAAAGCGGCCACGCAAACACCATTCCTCCGAATTTTCTTCCTTCAAGACAGCGATTCATCTATCATCTAGAAGCCTTCCACTACATCGCTGTCGACACACACAAGTTAGCGGGCGGTATCTTCATGGCAAGATGAACACTCTCTGCTCCCCTGCATTGTTCCGGGTAACATTTACTCTGCCTCTCCGCTTGAAGTTTCACTGGTAAACGGGCCGCTTCAGCAGTAGTTTTGTATCCTTATAAGCTATTGTGATATTGTGTATACAGTATTTACTATATATATATATATATATATATATATATATATATATATATATATATACCCAACAGTTAGTTCCGGTCCTCGAATCTGATTGGACGGGTCTAACACCATCAGCACTCGGACACTTCACTGTGTGTGTATCACTCCGCTTGTGTTCATGCTGATCCAAACTAAGGTGTAAGCGTAGTGCACATGTGTTAAGATCTATAGTGTCTTTTTCTCTTTTTTTTACATGTATTTTTTTTTACATTACATGTGTTAGCCAGCAGCTGGTGAAAAAATATATTTTTTGTGTGTAATATGAGCCAGTTAGGTGACTTAAAGTGAATCTGCATCAGCCAGTGTTTAAATACAACAGCTCTTTGTGATTGCTAGTATTACTACCACATTACTAAAGCAAGGAAATAGTTTTAAATGGCTTTAAATGAACAACTTCAGCATTACGGCTCATCAAAGCTGAGAGACACAACAGACTGGTTAATTACACAAAGGGTGCCGTTTAAAATGGCAGAGGACATTGCTGTTTCTATAGTGATCGACTCTTTCGCACCGGCTACCGTGAAATAAGGAGAAATACCCCCGTTTTTTCCACTGAGAAAACTGATCTTCAGAAAGCTGACAGCATCTCTGCTTGGGAGTGGCAACAGGTGATCGCACACGCTCCATCTCTCTCTCTCTCTCTCTCTCTCTCTCTGACTCTCTTTTATCCAATAACTTCAACAGCACAAGCAGTAGTACTATTTCTGAAGTGGCATTTTTTAATTACTAACAGAGGTTTGGACTTATCATTTCTTTTGAACCATCAACGGCAGATTCTGATCCATCGTTTAAGAAAGAAGTTCCATAAACAAATGTGTTTTTTATGACCGTACTCAGTTTTTCCACATTTTTTAAAATGTACTCGTTCATTGAACTGTTGTATATAAGCAAGATCACACTTGCAATCGTGCTATATGGTCCTAAATCAGCACTGCTGTGATTAACTGCGGCCGAATCACAGCAGTGCTGATGTAGGGCCATATCGCACTCTTGCTCATGTGATATTGCTTAAATATATATATATATATATATATAAATAATATCACCGTAAATAATAAATAATACCATGCCCAAGCAGAGACTGCTCTTATAGAGACAGACTGCCCTCACTGTGAGTGCATTAGTCTCAAGACGCTTCGTTCGTGAATCACCCTCATTCTGAGGGACTATTCAGCCTCTCACACCCTCCCATCAGCCTCTTTTGTGACTTCCAAGGGATCCCATGAGGAGACATGGCGGGGCTACGAGGTCGAGCCCCGCAAGCCCCTCAATCTCCATATACTGCATCTATGATGATACTGTATGTACATGTAGAGCTTCTGTCACGATTCCTTGTTTTCTACCCTGTGTTTCTCCCTTGCCGTCTGTCCCAAACTACACTTCCCATAATTCCCTGCCCTCATCACTGCCAGCTGTTCCTTCATTGTCCTCACCTGTGGTTCATTTAGTCATCATCCCTTGTGTATTTAAAGCCCTGTTGTTTTATCAGTCTTTGTCAGTTGTTAAATGTAATGTCTGTTCTTGAATGTGTTTCTGCCTGTGCCCTTCGTGGATGTTTCTCTTGTTTATATTTTGGTTTTCCCATCGTGGATGTTTCATTTGTTCCCTGTGTTTTTAGTTACCCTGTTCATCTTTTGTGTTTCCATTAAAAACTGCATTTAGATCCTCACTCCTCGTCTGCCCTCGTTACAGAACAACTGACCCAATAATGGATCTAACAGTTTGCCTAGCAGCCTACAAGCTTCTCTTCCTCAGGCAAGAGGACTGTCCTGTGGAGGATCACGTTTGGGACTTTCTTGAGGTGTCAAATGTAGCGGACTACCCAGAATTTTCCTTGGTGGTGTTCTTCAGGGCAAAACTCGATAGCTCGCTAAGGGAGCTGTTGCCACCGGCGACTCCTCGCTGGATACTCCTCGACTTCGTGGAAGAGACCCTGCAAGTTAGCGGCTCGCCGTTCACTGTGGGTGTCGAGGAAGAGGGCTTTGCCTCTCCTTCCACAGTGGCCACCCCCCAGCCTTCCATGGCTCGTCCCTCCACGCCTGCCACGGCCAACCATCTCCCGAGCTTTCCATGGCTCCGCCTCCTGAGCCTTCCAAGGCTTCGCCTTCCACGGCTCTGTCCCCAGAGCCCTCCACGGCTCCGTCCCCAGAGCCTTCCATGGCTCCGCCTTCAGAACCTTCCTTGGCTCCACCTTCCACGTTCAGCGAACCAGAGGTCACGCATGCCACGGTCAGCGAACCAGTGCCTGTAGCCTCGACCATCCCAGAGCCAGCACCTGTAGCCTCGACTGTCCCAGAGCCAGCGCCTGTAACTCCGCCTCCCGAGCCTTCCAGAGCTCCGCCTCACGAGCCATCCATGGCTCCGCCTCTCGAGCCTTCCAGAGCTCCACCTCCCGAGCCTTCCAGGGCTCCGTCTCCCGAGCCTTCCAGGGCTCTGCCTCCAGAGCCTTCCATGGCTCCGCCTTCCAGGGCTCCGTCTCTCAAGCTTTCCATGGCTCCACCTCCTGAGCCTTCCAAGGCTTCGCTTTCTACGGCTCCATCCCCAGAGTCCTCCATGGCTCCGTCCCCAGAGCCTTCCACGGCTCCGCCTTCAGAACCTTCTATGGCTCCGCCTTCCACGGCTCTGCCTCCTGAGCCTTCCAGAGCTCCGTCTCCCGAGCCTTCCAGGGCTCTGCCTCCAGAGCCTTCCACGGCTCCGCTATCCAGGGCTCCGTCTCCCGAGCTTTCCATGGCTCTGCCTCCTGAGCCTTCCAAGGCTTCGCCTTCCACGTCCAGTCCCCAGAGCCCTCCACGGCTCCGTCCCCAGAGCCTTACACTGCTCCGCCTTCAGAACCTTCTACGGCTCCGCCTTCCACGGTTCTGCCTCCTGAGTCTTCCAAGGCTCCGCCCTCCATGGCTCTGCCACCTGAATCTTCCATGGCTCCGCCTTCCACGGCTCCGCCCTCGGAGTTCTCCCTGGCTGTGTTCCTGTGGCCACCTCCCAGGCCTCCTGACCCAGTCCCTGTCCTGTGGCCACCTCCCAGACCTCCTGACCCAGTCCCCATCCTGTGGCCGCCTCCCAGGCCTTCCGACCCAGTCCCCGTCCTGTGGCCACCTCCCAGCCCTCCTGACCCGGTTCCCATCCTGTGGCCACCTCCCAGGTCTCCAGACCCGGTCCCCACCTTGAGGTCATCCCCTTGGCTTCCTAGCCGTCCGCCTGACCTGCTCTGGTCTCCCTGGTCCTCGGCTCCATCTTGCCCCTTGTGCCCCCTCTTGGACTGCCTGTTTGCCCCTTGTGCCCCCCTTGGACTGCCTGTTTGCCCTTTGTGCCCTCCTTGGTCTGCCTGCCCACCCCGAGCCCCCCCTTCACTCTTTGGACGATTTGTTTTTTGTTTTTGTGATTTTCTTTTAGGAGCATCTAGAATCCGCTCCTTTGAGGGGGGGTTATGTCACGATTCCCTGTTGTCTGCCCTGTGTTTCTCCCTTGCCGTCTGTCCCGGACTACACTTCCCATAATTCCCTGCCCTCATCACTGCCAGCTGTTCCTTCATTGTCCTCACCTGTGGTTAATTTAGTCATCATCCCTTGTGTATTTTAAGCCCTGTTGTTTTATCAGTCCTTGTCAGTTGTTAAATGTAATGTCTGTTCTTGAATGTGTTCCTGCCCGTGCCCTTCGTGGATGCTTCTCTTGTTTATATTTTGGTTTTCCCATCGTGGATGTTTCATTTGTTCCCTGTGTTTTTAGTTACCCTGTTCATCTTTTGTGTTTCCATTAAAAACTGCATTTAGATCCTCACTCCTCGTCTGCCCTCGTTACAGCCTGGTCACATTCAGCAGTTTTGATGTTGGGGATGATGTTATGTCTCTTGCTGCATCTGGCAAGTGGTCAATGAATGATGTTGCTGCCCATTCCCCCAGTGAGGGCGAGGAGTGTGCATGCGCCACTGATAAAGAGATGCTTCGTGTCCTTTCAAGGGCAGTCGAAGAGTTCAGTCTCGAGTGGTGTCCTCCACAGGAACCTGAAAAATCTCACCTTGATGAATTGATCTTTCAGTTCGAATGCCGTCAAGCAACCGCCTTATGCAGATCTGCACTATTCTTTCCAGAAGTTCATAATGAACTGACAAAATTCTGCTCGATCACAGAGCGTATTTCATACCTGAAATTTTTAATTTTTTTTTAAGAGTGATTGGATGCAGGGCTCAATCCATTAATACTCAAAGTTTATGTGGCGACTATATATGTGTATCACGCACCTGAATCCGGCACCTCTATAGGCAAACATGATGTAATCGTAATTCCTTAAGGGGGCGGGTGGCTAAATCCCCCTGCTTGGCTACAGTCTTGACTTGGGAACTAACTTTGGTCCTAAAAGTGCTCTTGGGTTCCCATTGAGTCCTCTTAAGACCACTTTACTGCTGGCTTTGACCTCAGTAAAACAGTGATTTGTAAGCACTCTCAGTTGACAATATTGATGTCTGGTGTTTGGTCCAGGACTTTCAAAAACGACTGTCAAATCCAGAAAAGGCTATGTGCCTAGGGGTTCTAATCACACCCTTCAGAGTGCAGGTGGTTCACCTTCAAGCCTTTTCCCCTCCATTTAATTCAGATGAGGAACAGTCCTTGCATTTGTTCTGCCCTTTGTACACATACGTTGCACATTTGCCTACCGTCTGTAAGCTGTTAGTGTCTTAATGACCGTTCCACAGGTGCATGTTCATTAATTGTTTATGGTTCATTGAACAAGCATGAAAAAAATTGTTTAAACCCTTTACAATGAAGATCCAAAAAGTTATTTGTATTTTAACAAAATTATCTTAAAAATACAGTGTCCTGAATAAAGGATGTTTATTTCTTTATATGATAATAAAGCGTTACTAAACTAATCTTTTTGAAAAGGAGTTGCATTTTGGTCTGTTCTCACCCAAAACAGAATAGATTACTTTGGAAAACATTGATGAAACCACTGATGGATACATTTTATTCTGCCTCTATTTGATTTTTTAAGCATCAGACTTTTGGACCCTGTTGACTTGCATTGTATGGACCAACAGAGCTGAAATATTCTTCTAAATATTGTTGTTTGTGTACAGCAGAAGAAAGAAAGTCATACACATCTGGCATGGCATGAGGGTGAGTAAATGATGAGAGAACTTTCATTTTAGGGTCAACTATCCCTTTATCTTATTGAGGTTTTAAATTGATGATTTTAATTTGGGATGTTTGGCAGATTTCATTTTATGACCACTGTTGGGAAAAGCAATGGAAAGAAAATTACAGAAATTTGAGGTAAATCTTGTTAAGATTATAAAAAAGTAAGTAAACTTAATGTTATGATGTGAAAGTGTATATGAAAATATAATACATTATTCCACATAGATATTTTCTAGAAAATATTTTTTCCTCTGTCCCACTTTACAAGTACTGCTTATTCAAATCTGGGATTTGTTTAAAAGGGGGTCTTCAAATACATCCCAGTATTGAAAATGTCTTCGTTTTTTGCTTTTGACAAAGGTAGAAGAAATCCTAAGCTTTCTTTAAAGGTATAATCTTAGGTTATGTGTCGTTTAGATCATAATTCAAAGTGTCAAGAAATGTAACATTTCCAGTATTGTCCCACTTTGCCCATTCACCCTCGTATAACAAAAACTATAATGACAATGATATTTTTTTATTTTTTTTTAGTTAGTTAGTTTTGGAGTTATGAAAAAGTATTTTTGTTTAGTTTCAGTTTTTTGCAATGATTGTAATTTTTATTTTAGTTAATGAATATGATTTAACCATTCATCAGTAAATACGCAGTTTTTTTTTCCCATCTGTATTAAGCAATCGCACAAGCCCTTCAGTACATCAGACTGCTGCTTTCCAATTACAACAATTGCATACTAATATAAATCTCTTTCTAAACAAGAACAACTGATGAGTGGTAGCAGGCAATTTTCTATCATTATTAGTGTTTTTGGTAGTCGAAATACAGGCGCATATGCTTAGCCAACCTTCCCTCAAATTCATGAACTGGGATGTGCATAAAGGCACATTTTGTTTAGAAGAGATCTATTAATGAAAATCGTCAAGATCTTTTGTCATTCATGCTATCATAAATATTGCAAAAAATGCTTTATATTGTGGTCGAAAAATAATAAAAAACATTTGTCAAGAATCGACTCATGGAATCTAACACCTTAGCGAAACTACCGTCAAAAACAGAAATGGAGAAGTCTTCACGTCAAAATAAAACCTTGATTCAAAATAAAAATAAATAAAACGTTTTTTTTTTTCTTCTTTTTTTATGGAATCGAAATTGGTATCAAGAATCATAACATTTTCCTGGTATTGGTACCAACAACTGAAATTTTGGTATCATGACAACCCTAGAACAAAGTCTAAAATTTCTGCACTTAACTCATCCCACACGTTTCTATGGCCATGAATGATACTTCAAACCATATGGCTTGTTGAGAGAGGCATTTACTTTTCAAAGTGATCAGACTTGCGTTTTTGCCTGCCAAGTAGCTAGCCAGAACACCCAGGCAACCAAATAACAATGCCATTCTTCAGACAATGTAAAAAAAAAATTATGTTAGAAGCCTCTGAACATTATTAGGAAGATGGCAGAATTAGAAGAGGACACTCATGTGGAACAGAATCAGAAAAAAAGGACCAATGCCATGCCCTCTTCCCTTAGGTCCATTTTGACCAGAAATGAGCTGTATTCTGAGCTCAGCTGTGCCCCCTGTCCTTACTATATTGCTGAGACGTTGTGGGCTTCACATTCTGTAAACACTGTGTTAACCTTCCTAGATATACAGACACTCAAGGCATAACAAAGTCACACATGCTGTCTTACCACAAACCATCTAAATATGTATATGGATTGCTACAAATTAGCGGTTGCACTGAGTTGTCAATTAGCTCAGCCACTAGTCGACACTTTGGGTGTTTTTTTAGATTGGTCATTGATCACATGACTTCAGTTGCATTTTTCTATATGGTGACAGCAGGAAGATGATCCCGCTATCCATAAACTCAACATTTTTAGTTGCTAAGTAATTTACTCAATAGTAGTAAAATGAGTAGTCCTGTAAGCTCTGTTTCAGATACAAGGAAACATGCAGACATACAAACTTATATTGTTTGGATTCCTTAAAGGGATAGTTCACAAAGAAATGTAAAGGATCTCATCATTTACTCACCCTCATGCCATCCCAGATGTGTATGACTTTCTTTCTTCATAAAAACACATAAAAAGATGTTTAGAAGAATATCTCAGCTCTGTAGGGCCATAGAATGCAAGTGAATGTTGATCAGGCCTTTGAAGCTCCAAAAATCACAAAGTAAGCATAAACATATCCATCAGTCTCTAGTGGTTCAATCAATGTCTTCTGAAGTGATCCAATTGGTTTAGTGTGATAACAGACCAAAATGTAACTCCTTTTTCACTGTACATCTTGACATTTCAAGCTCAATTACACTTCCTTGAGCGCCATCTAGCACTGTCCATATGTCGAGCACTAGGAAGTGTAATCGAGCTTGAAATCATGATTGTGCCTAGAGACTGCAATGACAAGATGTACAGTGAAAAACAAGTTATATTTTGGTCAGTTCTCATCCAAAACCAACTTGATCGCTTCTGAATACATTGATAAAACCACTAGAGTCTTATGGATTACTTTTATGATGACTTAATCTCCTTTTTAGAGCTTCAAAGGCATGGTGACCATTCAATTGCTTTGTACTGTATGCACCAATAGAGCTGACATATTCTTCTAAAAATATTTGTTTAAAAACATATAAAAAAAAAATATTTGTTTTGTGTTCAGCAGAAGTCATACACATCTTAGATGGCATGAGGGTAAATAAATGATGAGTGACTTTTAATTTTTGGGTGAACTATCCCTTTAACTTTTAGAATGACATATTTGGACAGGTTTAAAAATATAATCTGCAAGCTGGACTCCTTATGGTACCAGCACAGGGACACATCAGCAGTGGACTGTATTGGCACTTTTCCACTGCATGTTATGGTTTGACTCGCCTCAACTCTACTCGCTTTACTTTTCTGAGCTTGCATTTCCACTTCAGTTTAATGCCTCCTCAGCGTGGGTGGGATTATAGGCTGCTTGTCATAGTTGCGCCACCTCTACTGCCGTGACATCATCTTCAACACAACCCAAACTGACCAAAACAATAACACGACCGCTAGCTGTTAGCTACTAGCTCATTGTGCTGCATAAAGCAGTTGTTGCATGGTGATTTTACACAAGTGTAACAGTTAAATTGGACTGGTTGTTTTAGAAGCTAAATAACGTGAAGCTTTCAAGCAGATTATAGAGTTAACGTAACAACACATACCATAATTCATCGAGTCCAGGGCACTCGCCCTCCCATTGCTCACCGGTTTCCATTTGGTCGAACCACTTCCACTTTTTCTTGATGGTTCTGTAGTCACTTTTATGTTTTTTTGTAACTTCTTCCTACACTGTTGGTAGGTCAGTGTAGGAAGAGACACTTCCTGAGACACTTCCTGAGAGACTTTTTCGTTTCATCGCTAACGAGTGGACCGACTACACCTTGTTTATTGACCATGGCGTGGGTTTGCGCATAGCCAGTTCTTTTATCACAATTAGAAAGTCACGTGAACAATTGATACTGCTATCGCTGTTACTAACTTTAAAACTAGCGGGTTGATGTCACGTATCGGAAATCCAGTGAGACAATTCTTCCTGCCCAATCAGTGATCTGCAGGATTTTGACGTCACATTTAGTATCAGCTCGGCTTGCTTGGAACCTCGACCATGGTGTTACTTAAAATGTAGCAGGTATCAGGTACTATCCACAGTGGAAAACCCCAAAAAAGCGAGCAGAGTCAAGTTGAGTCAAGTTTTACCGTGCAATGGAAAAGCCCCGTAAGACAGCAAACTCACCTTTTCTGCTAGGATAGAGAAGTCTTGGCTTTTAATATGCTAACATACAGGCTCATTAGCATCTCATCTCTCAGAGCAGAGACACATAACCAGAATATTTACAGACACGCAGAATTGATTGATTACCTCGTCAAGTGTCAAAGCTCAAAGTCACAGCTCAAAGTTTACACATCCATAATGGAGCTCTCACAAGTTTTCCATCTGAAAACCTTTACTTTGGAGTTTCCAATTCCTCTACTAACTTTAAATTATGTGTATAAATGTGTATAAAGCATTTCCACTGACCTCCTGGCCATTCAGTTGTAGTGGAAATAATGACAATGGCTTAAAACACTTGAGGAGTTCACAGATCACTGCTAATAAACCTATCTGCATTAACACAGCCACAAGATCCCAACACTACTTCTCTCCTACTGCATTAAGGCTCTATTCTTCTCTCTCTCTCTCTCTCTCTCTCTCTCAATTCAATTCAATTCAATTCAAAGGGGCTTTATTGGCATGAATGTAAACAATACAATATTGCCAAAGCAGAGGCTGTGTAAAAAACAGAACTACACCTTAATCTATAATTAATAAATTTGACAAATATAAAAATAAATAATAGAAATAAATATAAAAACAGCTTCAGAACTGCTGAAGACCACAGTGTTTAAATCATTGAACTGACACATACTGACACATAAATGAATACACACATACATATGAGGGTCACTGTGGTGAACATTGGGGTGACACACGGGGGTAAAACACATGACACAGATTCACCCGCTGTCCCTCAGACTGTGACACGTCAACACGTATCTCGCCGCCAGTGCTGCTGTGTGTCCCTCTCCAAGTATTATATTAATTTGTTCTTGTTCTGTCCTGATTTTAAATTTGTTAATGATGTTTGCTAATTTATTCATATAAATGTCTCTGGTCTCTTTGAATTTTGGGCAGTGGAGTAGAAAGTGCACTTCTGTCTCGACCTCACCTGTCGTACAGTGAGCACACACCCTTTCTTCTCTGGGTAGCCATGTGTTCCTGTGTCTGCCTCTCTCGATGGCGAGACTGTGCTCACTGAGCCTGTACTTGCTCAGGCTCTGTCTCTGCTTTGGATCTCTGACAGTCACGAGATATTCTTCCAATTCATACTTTGATTTTAGAGTCCGATAGAATTGTAATTTGCTTTGTGTTTTAGTTTCTTGGTCCCAATGTTCCAGATAGTTGATGTGAGATTGTTTGTTGATCTGATTGATTCTGATGTTTGTTTGTAAAGCAGTGCTGGTCTGAGGCTGGTTACTGTTAGTACTGTTAACCGGGTTAGTGAGTCTCAGAACCAGCTGACTGACGGGACTGTTTTCAGGGTTCAGTTCTTGGGTTTGTAGCGCTTTATAATGAAGCGACTCTGTGGGACTTGATTTTAAATGCATCCAAAACTTTAGAGATCTTTTTTGTACATTAATGATCAATGGGAATCGGCCTAATTCTGCCCTACATGCATTATTGGGTGTTTTTCTTTGTAATTTGAGAATTAATTTGCAGAATTCAGTGTGTAGGGCTTCTGTTGGATGCTTGTCCCATCTAGTGTAGTTCTGATCACTGAGTGGACCCCATACCTCACTTC
This sequence comes from Moxostoma hubbsi, assembly GCA_032164185.1. Classification (NCBI taxonomy): domain Eukaryota; kingdom Metazoa; phylum Chordata; class Actinopteri; order Cypriniformes; family Catostomidae; genus Moxostoma; species Moxostoma hubbsi. The sequence continues at coordinate 24,159,887 of JAVLUX010000019.1, forward strand.
CATACAGCACTATGGGCTGTACCACACTATCAAAGATCTTACACCAGATTGGAATTGGTAGTTCAGTATTATAGAACTTCTTCTTAATAGCGTATAGCGCTCTTCAAGCTTTTGCTTTAAGTGCATTTACTGCCTTACTGAACTCCCTGATGCAGTGATGATCAGCCCAAGGTAAGTGTACTGCATAGTGTGCTCTAGTGTGGTGCTGCCTAGAGAGAACTGGTGTCTGTGTTCCTGACATCTGGGCTTCTTCTGAAAGACCATAATATTGGTCTCTCTCTCTTTCTCTCTCTACCCATTTTTATCTTTTGGAGGTGACAGGGTGCAATTAGGGAGAAAAAGAGCTCTAGGCTCTCCTGAAGGAGGTTAAATAATAACTATTTCGTTTTCCTACTAGACAGAATGTGTTGGTCATGAAGTGAGTTTAGAATGGCTCATGAAAGGCTTGCCTAGGTTATATCTACAGTATGCCTACAATTCTGATGTTACATGATGTTTTAAGCAAGCATGAGGAGAGATTGTGCTTTATAAATGACAAATGTCATTGACTGGTTTAATTTAAACATTTATGTTAACATTTTTAAACATGTTCAGATAGTATTTTACTACAAAATCCAAAGAAAATATAAGAAACTATATTTTATATTTTATTCTCTTCATACCTGAAGAGAAGGAAGCCTATTTAAAGGACCATTAATACTTTTAGCATTATGACATTATTGTCATGACAATTAAACACATAATTACCTCATTTATTATTATTATTACTACTCTAATTAATTATTATTCTCAATGATTATTCTCACTGTAATAATAAATAATAATCCTATGCAGATTTGAATAAAATATCTGTAAAAGTTTTAACTTTTAATTATTTAAATTATATATTATCTTGTAAAGTTTTTTCACATTATACTAATGATAATTTGAAGGGGGGGGGGGGGGGGGGGTTAATTGTCATGAATAAAATTTCACAATGCACATATCTTAATGGTACAAAAATAAATATATATGTTTATATAATAAAATAAAATACAAATTGGGGTGGGGGTGCAAATTATTACATGTTCACAACAGTATATAGTGTCATATAAAAAGGCATTATTTGATTGGATCACAACTCTGTGTGTGTCTGTATCAATAATAAAAACTAATAATAATAATCTTGCTATTTAACTGACATGATGTCTGCACTGGCATTCTGTATGGCCTCGCTTAACACACAGTTCCCCGTCTGTCGCTCACTTCGACGTCGTGTCGAAGAAGCGACACTAGGGGTCTCTCTTGAGCGCCGAAAGATACCTCTGATCTATGAAAAAAGGCCAATGAGAGTTGGCGAACAGTATTTGCATACTCCGCCTCCGGATACGGATATAAAGGCGAGAGAAATACGCTCGTTCATTTAGTAATTTTCTTCGGAGCCGAAGGTCGTGTGTATGCAGTCAGCTGCGAGTAACACAACTGATCCTGCTTCTGATCCTCTGACGCTCTGCTTTGCTGTTGGATTTACGGCGCACTACAGCGGCTTTTCTCTTCAATGCCGGCGTGCAGTTTGCCCCTGGGCGCTTCGACAGCGCAGAGTTAAACGAGTTAAAAGAGTGATTCTCTCCGTAAAAGAGTTTATTTCTCTGAAAGAGCATTACACAGCGGCGTTGAACGTCCTTTTCAGGACGCGTCTTTATAAAGATGTAATTTCCACCCCTGTGTAGTTTCTGGATGCGGTGATTTCTCCCCACCTCTCTCGATCATAAAACACTTCATAAAAGGGTCTTGCATGTCTGGGCTGCGATCACACGCAGGCAGTGTTTTATGAATGGTTCATGTTCTCAGTGCGAGAACATAGCCATGGCAACATTGCGGTCGTGTGGCTTTCTTTTGTAATGAGAGAAAGCCGTTTCAGCCGCCCCTCGTGCCTCGCCTCCTTCCTACGGGATTGACGCAGGCGCCGCGGGCGATGAACACGATTTGGGGACAATGACGGGCTCTGTTCGCCGGGTAAACCCCCTCGAACCTCCCGCCTCCCCAGCACGCTTGTTTGCTTCCGTCTGAGCCCGGGATGAGCATTCTCTCCAATGGTTCATCTTCTCAGTGTGAGAACATGGCCGTTATAGCATTGCAGTTGCACGGCTTTCTTTTGTAATGAGAGAAAGCCACTTCAGCCGCCCCCCGCGCCTCGCCTCCTTCCTACGGGATTGACGCAGGCGCCACGGGCGATGAAGGCGATTCGGGGAATATGACGGGCTCTGTTCGCCGGGTAAACCCCCTCGAACCGCCCGCCTCCCCGGCACGCTTGCTTGCTTCAGAATTGGATGACATCACCGCTGCATCGGAGAGCGTTACAGCGGCATCGGATGCTGATCGCTCGGCCGGGCCGCCACCTTCGGGTCTGCCGCCCAGCCTGAGCCTGACGCACGGAGATCCGCTATGCTTTCCCGGGCTACTTGATCGGTCCCGCGGGCAGGTGCGCCGCTCACAGCCACGCCACTCCTCGCGACAGCCCCTCCCTGGCGAATTCCCCTGAGGAAGGATCTTCTTTCTCAGGGACGGGGCACGCTCTGGCATCCGCACCCAGACCTTTGGAACCTCCACGTCTGGCCCCCGAACGGGATGCGGAAGATCTAGCTGGTCTACCACCCACGGTCGTAGCCACGTTCAACCAAGCCAGAGCCCCTTCTACCAGGCAACTCTACGCCCTGAAATGGCGTCTGTTTGTGAATTGGTGTTCTTCCCGGGCAGAAGACCCACAGAGGTGCGCAGTTAGGTCTGTGCTCCTGTTCCTACAGGAGAGGTTGGAGGGGAGGCTGTCTCCATCCACCTTGAAGGTGTGTGTTGCCACTATCGCAGCTCACCACGACCCAGTAGACAGCAAGTCTCTGGGTAAGCACGACTTAATCGTCAGGTTCCCAAGAGGTGCCCGGAGGTTAAACCCCTCCCGGCCAAACCTGTTCCCCTCCTGGGATCTCTCGGTGTTCCTCGCCGGTCTTCAGAGATCCCCCCCCCCCCCCCCCCCGAGTCACTAGAATCAGTTGGCTCAGGGCCCTCTCCTAAAAAGACGGCCCTGCTGATCGCGCTCACTTCCATCAAGAGGGTCGGGGACCTGCAAGCGTTCCCTACTAATGACACTTGCCTGGAGGTCGGTCCGGCAGATACTCAAGTGATCCAAAGACCTCGACTGGGCTATGTGCCCATGGTTCCTACCATGCCCTCTGGAGATCAGGTAGTGAACCTACAAGCGCTACCCCGGGAGGAGGCAGACCCAGCCCTCTCACTGTCGTGTCCGGTACGTGCCTTGTGTGCCTACCTGGAACGCACCCAGAGCTTCAGGCGCTCTGAGCAGCTCTTTGTCTGCTTTGGAGGACAGCAGAAAGGGAACGCTGTCTCCAAACAGAGGTGTCTCACTGGGTGGTGGATGCCATTCAGTTGGCCTATCACACCCAGGCCGTGCCCCCCCCCCCCTTTTTTTTGCGGGTTCGAGCCCACTCTACTAGGAGCGTGGCATCCTCATGGGCACTGGCTAGGGGCACCTCCCTAGCAGACATTTGCAGAGCTGCGGGCTGGGCAGCACCTAACACCCTTACGATCTCAGGGTTGAGTCAGTCTCGTCCCGTGTTCTCTCAGGTCCGAGCCCGTAGAACTCGGTACACGTCGACGATCTGACCGGGTGAATCGCTTGTTTCCAGCGCCGTTTCCCTCGATCGAGGTAAAACAGTGCGCCTTCTTTCCCAGAGAACCTAGGTCCCTGGTTGATTCCTCCCTAGCCCTTCGGGCCCACAGCAGTTCAGCGGAGGGACTTGCTGGTCCAGTCCACTACGGGTACCCCAGGCTACCCCTACTGGAATAGGTGCTCCACAGATCAGGCCTCCTACGGGACTCCTCCTGTGTGTACTTCCGCGGTACGGTCACCTTACGAGCTGACCCGCGTCTCCCTTAGGCAGTCTTTGGCTGCCCTCCGGTCGCCGTGTTGTAGCAACTCCCCCCTCCTCGAGGCGGGATCTACCACAGCACCATTTTTACCACATGTGACCCAAGAGGCCATGTGATGTATTTCGCCACCTTTACCTCCCCTTTCGGGTGGGTGTGGCCTCCGCAGGGTCTTTTCCCCCTAAAAGAATAGGGATTCGGGAATAAGACCCCCTTCCCTCGATGCGGTAAGTGCCCCGGCTGCTCTTGCTCTATGCCGAGAAAACATAGAGAGAAAAGAGGCCCAGCCAGGCTTGGCCCGTTCCCTAGTTGGGAGCGTCACCTTGTTCCCCCCTAGGGTAACCAAAAGGATTCTGACGCTTTTTCGGGGCATTGGGGAAGAGTACGTGCAGCCTGAGCACAGTTGGTCGCTTGTGCACGTAGAAATACCTGCCCGCTTCTGTGTCAGCAGTACACGTACACGGCTCAGCGCATGGCGAGTTTTGAAGTGGACCCCTAGTGTCGCTTCTTTGACACGACGTCGAAGTGAGCGACAGACGGGGAATGTCTCGGTTACGTATGTAACCTCCGTTCCCTGATGGAGGGAACGAGACGTCGTGTCTTCCCAGCCACGTCGCTGAGCCGAGCCGCTGAGGTGCCCGGAACACTCCCGGCTCCTCAGAAAAATCCTGAATGAACGAGCGTATTTCTCTCGCCTTTATATCCGTATCCGGAGGCGGAGTATGCAAATACTGTTCGCCAACTCTCATTGGCCTTTTTTCATAGATCAGAGACCCCTAGTGTCGCTTCTTCGACACGATGTCTCGTTCCCTCCATCAGGGAACGGAGGTTACATACGTAACCGAGACGATTTTTGTGACGACACAAAGTGTCCCTCCATTCTCCTTCTCTGAAGCTGGCCTTGCTGTTGGCCTGTACATATAACAAACCCAAGGGCTTGGCCTCATTACTCATTAAAACACATGAACAACTAGGGAACAAGAGAGAACATTTGTTCACTGATTCAGCTTCTATAAATATCTATAATTGAAAAGGGATTTTAATGGCTGTTTTCCACTGGGCTGATAATAAGAGCTGGAGAAATTGTGAGTGCTGCGCTGGCTGTTCAAAGCCCCTTAGAAGACTTTGAACTAACAACAAGAGGCAAATTTTGTGAGTGTCTTATGGAACAATTAGGGTCAGTCTTGGTGTCTATTAGACAGTGAATACAACCACACAGGCACACCCACCCAACACAAACATCTCTGTATAAATCCAGCAAAACAGGATGACTGACTCATCCTCATGTTGTTCCAAACCTATTTGATTTTCTTTCTTTCAGGAGATATTTATCATAATGTCCTGGCTGCAGGGACAGATTACCGACCGGGCCAATGGGGCCTGGGCTTTAAGGTTGTGCAGTCTAGTTTGCCAATCCCCCCGCTCGAAAACCCATCAACAATTAAAATGAAAATTTTCTTTATAATGGCAATAATTTATATAAATAAATCCTTTAGTCCTAGGCTTGCCAAGGATATGTGATTCTTGAAATTATGTTGACCACTGGTTGGTAAAAATGACAATCTATAAATGAGTTACTACCGTGGTCTATTTGGCAAGAATATCCTGCAGTTATAAAAAAATTTATTAAACGTTTGACTTTATCAAACTACAAATCATTGTGTCTAATGTTAACAAACATTTCCTAACTTTTATAATGTAATTTATTTCAAAACATCAGTGTTTCCAATAAGTCAAAACAACAGCATAAGATATGGAATTTACATGTTTTTAGATATCCGTCTTTTCCTTTCTTTCGTTATTTATTTGTCCATTCGCTCTGATAAGATGTCCTGTATCCAGTGTACAGCAGTGCCTCGAACCACATTCATCCATGCAGACGAGAACAGCCGAAGCACAACTTACGTTACCAATACAATGTTCTTCCTCAAAACATTTTTTAACCGCTAGAGAGACAAACGTTACATGGTGTAAATTAGTCTTTAACTAATGTTATTTATTCAATAGTATTTTTTTCTAGTAAAAATATCAAAACATCCTTAAAACCAGATAAATGTACTCAAAAAGCAAAGTTGAATAAGATTTTAAGACTTATTAAGAAAATATATCTTGAAATACATTTGTTTTTCTTACCCTACTGGCAATTGTTTTTTCCTGGTTTTAAGCCTACATCTAAACCACATTAGTGATCACATCCACATCAACATGCCATTTGCCAATGTTATTCAACATACATCAGTCTTGTTATTTTCTCAAGAAATTTATGTGTGCTTGTCAGGTGAATTTATCTTGTTTCAAGGGTGTTTCAATATTTTTACAGTAAAACAGGACAAAAATACTGATTACGAATTTTTATTTATTTATTATTATTTTAAGTTTTCACAGTTTTACACTTGACGTTCGACAGAGAACACAGATGAGTATTGTTCCTCTCTCAGCAGTGGAAGGAGAGTGTTTTGGAGGGATTTGCATAAAGTAGGTGTGGATCCATTGTGGCTTTTACTCAGTCTTATAGACCTAGAGAGTGCGTTTGCAGCTAAGTTAAGGAAAGTAATGGGCTGCAAAAAGACTAATGAGGCTTTTATAAGGAGACTTGCTGTTCAAAAGTGGTCTGACATTGTGACTTGAGAACACAGCCTCTATGTTCATATAATGAGTCGCCACCAATTTTTAAATAGAAACAGGAGGTATTTCAGACATCCAAAACCCAAGAGACTTTCCTTTATGTTTAAGCAGACACTCTAATCAAGGGTGACTTTCAAACAGAGCTTTGGCTTCACATGTGAGACTGCCTGGCTAACTGATGGCAAGCATGCGATTCAGAGGGTTTCCAGCTAAATTGATCAATTAATCTTATCAATCCAAACAAGCTAATAGAGCTAGCATGGCAAAGCATAACAAACATAGTTGAGGTGTGCGTTTATGGTCATTTTAGAATGGCTTCTAAAGCTGCTCATCCAATTAGAATTTAAATTCAGAACTATCAGTTGTATAAGTTGTGTTTTGGGTCTTGTCCCCAGAATGGGATGCTGATTTGCTGGTGTACTATCATCATAAAACTGCATCAGATAGGGTATGCTGATAGACCAGTTTCACCAGATGTGTTTTGCTGGACAACATCAAGGTTAAACTGGTCCACCAGCATCAAATCTACATTAACTTGCATAAACCAGCCTAGGCAAGCAAGAGAAGACTAAGCTGGTCATTTTAGCAGGGGTGTGCCATATGAAGCTGTTTATTGTTTGCATTGTGATTGGCAGGATTGTATGAATATGCTTTTCCTGATCTTTTGTTTGAAACTCCGTTTTGGGTTGCACTTACTGCGGCAGTGTTCTGCTGGAGGGCCTGAGTGGCAAAACGGGCCACGTGGTTGATGATGGGGGCAAAGTTGGTGGGTCCATAGAAGCGGATATGAGGCAGGCAGTTGGAGTAAGCCTGAACGATCCCCTCCACACCTGCACACACAAAACACCATCACAGCTGTTTAAAATACACATCAGCTTGTACAGTGGATGCCACATACATTGTCACAGTCATGACTCCATAGGATGAATTGCTTATGTTTTGCATTAGAGGCCATTCAGAACAAACAATTTATTGTGCTAAATATATATATATATATATAACATTAGTGCAATAAATGAAAAAGAAAACAGGTGCCTCAAGGTGCAATTTTAAATTGAAAAAACTTGATACAGCCTCTAAAAAAATGTGTCTCTGAAAAAACAGGGAAACGCAGCACAACGGTCAAAGACATCCTTCTAGCACATGTTTACATGGAAAAACTATTAAAAACAGCACAGAGGGATACAAAAACGCCTTTGGTGTGAACAGCCCTTTACACATTTGTAAGTTGCTTTGGATAAAAGCATGTGGTAAATGAATAAATGTCAAATTTTATGTACATGAACCTCACCTGAACAAAATGGGTTGGTGGGATTAAAGTTGATTGCAAATTCATGGGAAACCTGCAATATAAGTGGAAAAAGAGTGATAATAATGAGGAAATCACATCAGTAGCTGAAAATCAAACAGAAAAACTCAAATAAACAGAACAAGACTGACAAATATTTCCTAGGACTTTCCTGCTGTGAGAAAATATATTAAATGTTTTAAAATATTCTAATTCGAAGGTTACGTCCACACTAATGTATTTTCATTGAAACCACAATGACAATGACTCATCCTCACTGGAACGCCATTTTCCACCATCGAAAATGGAGACTTTAGAAAACACTCTATAGTGCTGAAAACTTCTCAGTGTGGACATGGCCTTGGAGGAATGGAGAGACTTTTTGAAACAATTTGTTTCCTGCTGGTTTGTTTACTTTTGTCATTACTTTCTCTCTGTTGTGTTCAGGTGTCACTGACTAGCGTGATCAGCGATTGCCATGGAAGATTATTTCTATGGTAACGCTGATAATGCCAGCTTTCTGCGAATGAGCGGCACCTGATCACCATTAGTTCCTGGGCCATATCTACCTCCCTCTGTTTTGTGTTCATTGATCGATTGTTTGTTTGAGTCCTGTATCTGACCACTCTCTCCCTCAGCCCAAGTATATCCTGTATCGTGTCTGTATATTGGTTACCAGTCTGTGCTGTGTGCGCTGGGATTGTGGTTACCATCCTGCCTATTTGCCTCGCCTCCTTGATGCTTCTTCTCAGAAGTTGCTCCTCAGCTATACTTCTCTGCAACAGGACTGCTCTGCACACGACCACTATGCACACAAGTCTATGAACATACTACTCTTTCTGGATTCCTCGAGGATCTACTCTGTACGGCCACTACGCACACAAGCCTACAAACACATCTGGTCGCTCTTGCCATAATGGTTGATTAACGCCTTGCACTCCGACGCAACCGATGTTGCTCCTCATCTCTTAGGTAAGCTCACCTTTACCACTCTCCCACTCCTGTGGCCAGGGTTTCAGAGCAACCACCCGAAGCAGAACCAATGCATATCGGGAGGACACGCTTATCTCGGAGAAAGAGGCAGTGGAATATGTCCAAAGGGCTTTGTCTTTACTGTGCTGGTCCTGATCATAGCCAACTGCCCGGTAAAAGCCCACGCTCGCTCGGCAGACAAGGGGTTACTGGCGAGTGCAACTCCTCTGAGCAAAAACCCCGAACTACGACCTGTTCTTCCAGCCAGGCTGCAGCATGGATCAACTACGCATTCTGTTTCCACCCTGGTGTACTCCGGAGCGGAGGGAAACTTCAATGATGCTGACATGGCTTTCAGGTGGCAGATTCCGACTCATCTCTGTCAACCGTCACCCAGCAACTCTCCTTTCTGATGGTCCACTCTCCCTCTGTTCCAGTGGTACTCGGGTATCCTTGGTTGGTAACACACAATCCAAACTTTGACAAGTTAACCAACTCTGTTTTAGCCTGGTGTCCCTTTTGACACTCCCATTGTCTTAACTCTGCTGTCTCTCCTGTCCAGTCTTGTGTGTCTTTTCAGAATGAAACAGTGGATTTAATTGATCTGCTCTCTGGGACTTCTTCTCCACAAGGTCGGTTGTATTTGCTCTCTGCTCCCGAGAGGTAGGCCATGAATAAATATATTTCTGATTCTCTTGCAGCCGGTCTCATCCGCCCTTCTTCTTCGCTTGCAGGGGTGGGGTTCTTCTTCATGTAGAAGAAGGACAGTTTGCTTAGACCCTGCATAGATTATTGGGGGCTGAATAACATCACGTTAAAGAATTGCTATCCTTTGCCTTTGATGTCTTCAGCATTCGAACACTTGCAGGGGGCGTTCGTCTTTACGAAGTTGGATCTACGCAATGCTTATTGCCTGATTCATATCAGGAAGGGGAATGAGTGGATGACAGCCTTTAACACCCATAGAGGTAACTTTGAATATTTGGTAATGTCATTCGGATTGGTCAACGCCCCGGCTGTCATCCACGGGTATGTGAATGATGTGCTTTGAGACATGGTTGACCATTTCATTTTTGTTTATTCAGTTTGTGGTGAAGGTGGATGTGTCAGAGGTCGAGGTCGGTGCTGTCCTGTCTCAGCGCTCTCCCTCAGACGGGAAGATGCATCCCTTTGCCTTTTTTTTCACACCATCTGTCCCCAGCCGAATGGAATTATGACATCGGTAATAGGGAGTTGTTGGCTGTTTTTCAAAGGCAGCTCATTTTATTCCCCTCCCCAAATTACCTTCAGCGAGGGAGACAGCAATTGAAGTCAATAATCACTTCTTCTGCATTCATGACCTCCCAGTCGATGTGGTTTCTGACAGGGGACCCCGGTTTGTGTCACGGTTTTGGGCAGAATTCTGCCGACAGCTGGGGGCTACTGTAAGTCTGTCCTCTGGGTTCCATCCCCAGACTAATGAGCATGCAGAGCAGGTGAACCAAGAGCTTGAAAAGACCCTGCGTTGTATCGCTTCCTATAATACGTCTTCTTGGAGCTCACATTTAGCCTGGGTTATGTATGCCCAATTCCTCTCCTTCATTGTCTACAGGGCTATCGCCCTTCCAGTGTTACCTGTGTTACCAGCCCCCTCTGTTCCCTGCCCAAGAACCAGACACTCAGGTCCCATCCACACACGCCTTCATCCAACAGTGCCATCGCTGGTGGACTGGGAGTGCTATGGTCCTGAGGAGAGATACTGGGTCCCAGCTCGGGACGTTCTGGACCATGCCCTCATCGATCGGTTCCATCTCCATCAGGGTAACTCTTCTGGGCACACAAAGAGGCGTCCCTGGTTGGGGTACTGTCATTGTACCCCACACTTTGATCTTTTGTCTCATCTTTCCTGACAGTTTTCAATAGTGGAAAACACCATTATAATATAGATGAGAGGCGTAAACGTAAAATCGCAGTGCACAAAATCAATACATTTATGAAACGAAAAAGTATAAGTGTGGATGTGGCCTGAGTTAATAAAATCCAGCTTATTACTTGAATTCTATGAGTTATCATAGGGAAGCATTGTAATTTTATTCACTACAGTATGTCTCTTTACAGCAAGAAATACCATCTCTCTCTATCCATCCCTCTGTCTCTATTCACTCTATCAGACTTCTTTGTGTTCACTCCGGTGTCATGGCAACGGAGATGGGATGACACTTGCATAATCACTGGGATATGTGAGTATTATTCATTTTCTTTATCTACCTCTTCAATATCTTGCACTTAAAATTCTTGTTTCCATTTCACATGTCCACAGCCTATAACAGCCTTTCACATTAAATTTCACTTGATCATCCAACGAGAATCCCCACAAATAGATAAAAAAAAATAAAAAAATAAAAAACTTAATTTACACTCATTCCAAAACAAACAATCATACATGGACAACACAAATGTACACACAGCTTTGGACACTTTCTCACCTTCCAGTCTGGTGGAAGTTTAGCCCCAAATCCAAGTGCAGGAAACCTTTTGTCCCTGTGCACATAAAGTGTGATCGTACCAGACACTGCTTTTGTGGCCATATGGAAACCTTTAATGTGTATTTATTACATATACCGATACATACGTGTCATAGTCTTGGATGATCTGGCCTACAGCCCAGATAGCAGACAGATATTCATTGCTGCCCATTGGGTTGATAAAATGCAGAGAGGATGGTTCCCTTGGATTTCCATTGGATGCTGTGAAGTCAATGCCAACCTGGAGAAATGCATATCCATAGTGTGATGAACTAATACTTGCCAATAATGAACAATGCTTTAATGAATATCTCGATCTGTCTTTTCAAAATAATGGCAGTGGATATTGCCTCACTTTAATGAATAAAATAACCAAAAAGTATCATAAAGGTAGTCCATACGATTCATGTGTCATATTCCAAGTGTTTTGAAGGTATACATTAGGTCAGCAATAGTGAAAATCTTGACATCTGTTATGCTTGCTCACAGTGGTTGTTCTTGTTCATGCAAGAACTTGCATTGTTTTAGGAGATAATTAATAGCGAAAAGTTATCAAGTGAAATTTGTGTGTGTATATATATATATATATATATATATATATATATATATATATATATATATTAAAATAACTTACATTTTGGGTTGCTTCTCCTTGGGATATGATGCACAAGTTTCATGGACCACTTTAATTAAACTTTTGAGTTCTTATTTATGCCTTAAAAATTTTAAGATTTTGTGTTTCGCATGAGAAAGAAAGTCATACAGGATTGGGACAACATAAGGGTGAGTAAATAATGACAGAATTGTCGTTTTAGGGTGAAGTATACTTGAAGAGACTTCCATGTTTTGTCCACAACATAAATTTCACTCAGTCATACCTCAAATGTGCATTTTGAGGAGTGCTTTTATAATGCAAGTATCTATTAAGCTGTCATGTACACTCAATTAAAAAAAAAAAATACATTTAAAAAATCTACTTCAAAACTCACACTCCATGAATGTGTGTTTTTTATTTTGTAGAACAACATGTAATCCCTTAAAGGTGCTGTAAGCGATTATTTTATTTTTTTATGAAAAGGTATGCGAAAATTTGTCCTACTCCCTGAAAGATATAATTTTTTTTTTCTTAAATAAGGGTCGTGACATATCTCACCAGTCTCTGTGACAACACTAGACTCTCTAAACAGCAACCAAAAAATGTGTCCACGGGGCACAATCTCTGATGCTTTCTGCCTGTCAATCATTTTGTGCTTTCTCATAGCACTGTAGCTGCAGCAGATTATTGAGGCTAAATGCCATTTTCACGCCAATTTTCTCATTACAGTTGTCAGTTGAGGGCGCTAATTTGCTGCTGTTGTTTTTGACAACCGCCTCTGCTCAGTGTGTGGTGTATTTTTATCAAGTTGATTATATTTGATTAATGTATACTCAACTTGATAAAAAATACACCACAAGTGTCGGTCTCAATAAAGCTAATTTAGTGTCTATGTAGTGCAGGGTTTTGGAAAGAGGGGGCATGGCTAATCGAACAGCTCAGATTGTGGAACTTTTTAAATGGCCAATATCACTTACAGTCCCTTTAAAATACTGTTAAACACAGACCATATTTTACTCAAAAATCTAAAAACCCCACTGGAATTTTCTCTTATGCCGGGTTTTAGGTCTACAATCTGAGCAGCTCTTTGAGGTGGTGTTTTAAAAATACAGACAGCTGTTAGTACAATGCAGCATTTGAGAAGCTTTACACAGTTAGTGGTGCATCAAAGCTTATAGCTCAAGGCAATATTGTCTTCACCCAGGGAGGTTTATTCATCAGATCAACTCAAGCTGTGATCTGATAGCTCTGTCCCACAGCAGTCATGAACCATAAGACCTGTTTCTCTGACGCCTACAAAAAGACACATATTTAACAAGTGCAGAAAGACCCTATGTCTAACCTTCACACATCATCATTCCTAGACCACACCTACCCACTTCCTAGCCCTCCTGAGGCTGATAATAGACTAATGAAGGGAAAAGGAAAGGCATGGGAATAGGAGGTGACAGAATGAGGGTGTCCTTTCATGTGGTCAGCCTCACATTGTCTTTCAGGGCCTCCGGCTGACCAAGCTGTTAAATTAAGCACTTGAGAATAAACCATAGTGATGTCTACTATATTCTCTCAAGTGTGGATGTAACAACTTTTAAATCTTCCTTTTCCTTTTCCTTGGGAGATTGTCTATCTTGCAAGAGCAAACTATAGATAATGCTTTTTCACACAAGTACTGTGATTGAAATTGTAGAAAAATATTTTACAATTCTTTCTTCATTTTCTCACACTCATATCATTCTAAATCCATGTGACTTCCTTTCTTCAATAGAATACAAAAGGAGATATCAGGCAGAATGTTATGGGCTGACAGCCTAGCCACCTTGCTGTTTCATTGTGTGGAAAAAAAGACACATTGAAAGCAAATTGTGATTGAGACTAACATTCTGCCTAATATCTCCTAGGTTGTTTGGGAGAAAGAAAGTCAAACAGGTTTTGAACAACACAAGGGTGAGTAATTGATGACTTGATGAATTGTCATTTTTGGGTGAACTATTATCCCTTTAAAGTGGTCATTTCATTTATTTATTTTTTTTGTACATATTTTTTTTTTCATGAGGTCCCTTTAATGTTAGTCAAGGTATTTTTGCAAACAAAACAGTTACAATTTAGTGTTTCCTGAACATGTTCCACCCTCTCTATGATCTTAAGAAATAAACGAGCCATTTTATGTCGCTGACATAAGACTTTATTTAAGTCTTCTATGTAAACACTCTTTTCTGTGAAATGAGATACTGCACTTTGCTGCGCATCAACATGGGCTGCGGGTTTGCTGTCGTGTCCAATATAGTTTGTCCTATCTCATCATTCAATAACAGCCTCTTTGCAAAGCTTGCATTATATTGTGACAGGTACAATAAACATTCAGTGCTAAAATCTGCCACAAACACTGATCAGGCATTGTTGATCTGGAAATGTGGTCACATGTTTCAAGCATTTCAGAACTATCTGTTTTTGCAAATTAAAAAAAATAATTAAAAAATTAAAAACATAAAAAAAAATTATTAACTCTCCTTTGAATGCTGCATTCACAGGTCTGTATGAATCCTGCTGTACCCTGAGCTCTGCACTCCATTTCCATAAAGGTGCCTGTAAGCACTAATGCATCAGCAAATAGTTACTCCACTCCAATCAGCTCCACTCTGTATCTGTACAAGGCTTAAGCCCACAGCTGCAATTCTGGAGAAGATCTCACCTACAAACACACTGCACATAAGACTGATTGAGTGTCATAGATAAGCTATTCAAGAAGTGCTGGTTTACAAACATCTTTAAAGAAATATCAATCTATACAGAGAAAATAAATTATATGAGGGCTTATCATATTCTGCAGGGCAACAAACTGGAATGGGAGTCGTAAGGTGGCAACAGCCAAACAAGATATTGAAATCACTTTCCCCCAAACCGTTTCTTTTGTTCAGAGGCTCATGTGGCTCCCTTTATCTCTCCATGTCTCTTTCTCTCTCTTTTTTACATCCCCCTGTCACTCTCTGTGTTTAGTTTCAAATGAGAGACATGAACCTCTACATTGCAGCACACTGTAACTATAGCAACCAGTGAATTCACTCACTTTCTGTATCATTTCTTAGCAATCACACTGGTGAAGGCAATTGAGTCACATAAAAGAACCATATATAGACCCTGTTCGACTGGACACTGTACAAAAAGAAAACATTTTATGTGCCTTATTCGCCAAATTTTGGGGCTTTTATTTTATATGTAAAACTGACCCAACATACAAATATAATACTATTCAATGGAGCTGCGTTGAAACCACATTATGACATTGTGATTTTCAGCTGAAAGTTTGTCATTTATGTTTGTCATTTATGTTTGTCATGACAACCCAAGTCAAGAGATTATAAATGCATAATCATACTCACAGTAAACATGAGCTGGCAGCCACCCAGAATATAGTCCAGAAAGGAATAGTCCCTAATAATCTAACAAATAATAGATACACAACATGTGACTGATTTCTGTTTACATAAACAGATCACATAACCATTTTGGACATTCCATAGGCAAAAGGTTGTTAATTTAACTCCTTGTATGGGTTTATATGTGTGCACATAATGTGACTTTTATTGACAATAACTGAGCCATTTCCTGATTTAATGACTCGTTCCATCTGCACAAACAATTAAAGCTACGGTGATGGTGCAGAACGGATGTTTTGTGCTGATATTAATACATGTTATTTAATGTGAATTTAGCACTATCAAATTAATCGCTACTTACACCAAAGCCACCATTAAAGACCTTTTATTTAAATAATAAACAATAAAAATGCAATAAATAACCCAGCACAATAGTAGAATGGAATGTCCTTCAATGTGCAAACATAATGTATTTAATGCTGGTTTTTGTTGCTGCTATTTGCAATAATTCTTAATTTTAAACTAACATACTGGTGATTAAATGAGGAAGATCAATCGACTATTTCGTTACCTTGCATGACTTCACAATTATGATCCCAGAGTTTTTGTAGTTCCTTTTCTTCTGTTTTTTGGGATTAATGCATTCAAATTCAATCTGTAAGAGAGAGCACTTTGTTATTGTCCATCTTTCTTTCAAGGCCATTAGTAAAATTGTGACAGACTGATATGTTGGTCAGGCTGTTTTATAGGCCAGTTTTAATAATAATGGCTAATTAATAATAAACAATAATGGCTTTTAATTTTAAGATAATTGGCATTGGCCATGAGCAAAGCCCACTTGACCGATTAACATACGTGTTACCGCCCCTTATGTCAGTTCAAAAACCTATATTAGTGAATGCAAATAAATATGTAAGTAAATATTGCTCAAAATAACTGTTCATTTAATTTCAGCTATTCTGTGGACATCTCGTTTGCTGTCATTAAACTGTAATAAAAGTAAATACATACTGTACATAAAAGTATATATGGGCCATCATCCATCCATCACAAGATAAGCTTTATTTACTTAATATTGATGCCAATCCATCCCTTATTTACCTGAGCACTTCATTTAATTATCAGTAAGACAGTATTTTCAAATAGAAGCTACCATACTTGTACATCTACTTTAAAGTGATGATATGATAATTACCATCATCTGTCAATTCTAGTATGAGCACTCAAGTTAGATGTGAACATAGTATGATACAAGAGGGGTGACAATCACTGCGGGAGTTCAAGTCATTTACAACATACTATAAAACATATATGTAAGCTAATGCTCTGGAACAGAATGTCAGAACTGAAAATGAGTGAAAGAGTATTTATTAGTGCACTAATTTCATCTCCAGGAGAATATTTCAGCATTTTCTGCCTTAGAGTGACTGGCGACACACAATGCTTGAACTGGGTGCACAAGGCAGTGGTAAAATTAGAGCCATTTTCATCTGAAAAGAGCCAGTTACTCTCTATGTTTCTCCCTCCCACCTCCTCTCTCTCACTCTCGCTCTCTCACTCACTCACTAATTCTCGCCTTCATTATGCCAGATAATGAGGCATGGCTAGTACTCACATAGTATTCTGGCGAGAGAGTGACAGGCATTAATGTGAGCCAAGCTTTACTTCTCGTATTGAGTTCCTTCATTCTAGAAATTAAGAGTCTCTACATTGTCTTTAAAAATACTTTCATATTTTTATTTTAAGGCATGCTCACTTCCACTGAGTTCTGAGCTTCACTCATCTTATAAATGCACAAGATTAATGTTAATGCATTCATTGTGTTTTTCAGAGATGTCAAACAAGGATGCATATTTAGCTTTGAGTTTTACAAATGAAGTGAAAGGAGAATACAATGCTAGTGATAAAGTTAGTGGCAGACCAATATATCAGCCTGGCATCACAAAACTATGTCCAGGTCATATTTCATCCCAAAATCAAAGGAAAAAATAATTTCTATTTTGCATGAAAAGGAATCTATTTTAGGTGCGATTTATCATTGTGTCATTATTTTCATGACTGTTCAAGTGATAGTTCACCCAAAGTTTTTAATTCTCTCATCATTTACTCACCCTTATGCCATGCCAAATATGAATGACTTTCTTCTGCTGAACACAAATAAAGATTTTTAGAAGAATATTTCAGCTCTGTAGGTCCTCACAATGCAAGTGAATGGGTACCAACATTTTTAAGCTCTCAAATGCACATAAAGACAGCATAAAAGTAATCCATAATACCCCAGTGGTTAAATACTGTATATATCGTCATAAGTGATAGGATAAGTTTGGGTGAGAAACAGAGAAATATTTAAAGGGGTAATGAAATGGAGAATAACATTTTCCTTGATATTTAGACATATAAGAGGTAACTGTACTGTAAAAACACACTGTAAATTTCAGAACTCAAATCTTCCCAGTCTAAAAAGAGCATTTATAGTTGCCACCCTGCTGAAACATCTCGTTTTGAAATCTGTCTGTTTGTGACATCAAGAAACATTGCTCATTTGTATTTACACATCCCAAACATGCGTCATCACACCCTTAGCCTCACCCACTGGCATGAAGTTCAAGCCAAGAGAACTCTGAAAGGGAAAAACAATTATTTTTCATTCAGGTGCTGCCTCTTGTTTTGAGCACAGAATGTTCCTTCGCACACCTACGCTATTTTTAACTGTTGGTATATGTAAACATAGGACGTCTTTGATGATGGACGTCTTTGACCATTTCAGTGTGTTTCTGGCAATGTGCACCTCAGTGCACTTACAGTATGTGTGTGCATCATTTCACCATTCTTTGGACAATGATGTGTTAGTTTTTTTGGAACATGTCAGCGTTGATTGTTTGTGAACCATCATAATACGATTCAAGCTTTGCAAAAAACAGTTTTTGTTTTAAAATAAAAAAAAAACAAAAAAAACAGTTATCTTCCAATTGAGTTTTCTGAATTTAAGGGGCTGCACGATGTTAGTCAATCATAACTGTAGGGTTTTACGTTGAAGTTTTAAGGAGGCACCAAAACCGAGCGTTTCAGACAGAGGGCCAAAATAATTGCGGAAAATGATCATATATTACTAAATTGTGATGTGTTTTGGTGCAAAAAATACTTTTATAACATTATCATTGGAACTCCGGGAAGATAATACAATTATTTAAAAAATAGCACTTCATGACCCATTTAAGTCCGTTTTAACCATACATTCTCCTCCTTGCCCAGTAGGCTGCTATATGCACGAAGCATGCAGATCGCCAATAACATAAGAAGAATGTGAAAGTAGAGATTGATTGTAAAAATATTGAACTGTTTCTCACTCACACCTATCATATCGCTTCTGAAGACATGGATTTAACCACTCAAGTCATATGTATCAATTTTATGCTGCATTTATGTCCTTTTAGAGCTTAAAATGTTGGTACCCATTCACTTGCATTATAAGGACATAGAGAGCTGAAATATTAAAAAAAATATATATATTTGTGTTCTGCAGAAGAAAGAAAGTCATACACATCTGGGATGGCATGAGGGTGAGTAAATGATTGGAGAATTTTCATGTTTGCTGAACTATACCTTTAAGCACACTCTTCCTCCATATTCCCATTATCATAATATATAAAAAATGTCTTTGTAATTCTTGTAATTTATATAATTCTCAAAATTCTTTCTCATTAAATACTCATTCCTGTATTACAGTAAATTACTGTAATTCCAAGATTTGTTACATTTAAATAAGCATATATTAAAGGCAGTACAAACTAATACTACTATGAGGTATAAATACTTATATTATTTAAATAGCCTAATTTTTTTAATAAAGTAAAAAAAAAAAAAAAAAAGTGAATTTAAGCCAAACTCACCTCCACTGAGTCCTGTGCTTCACTCATCTTGTTGACTGTAGTCTGAAACTCACCAATAAAGTCATGGCCTCCATCATTGTCGTAATCGTAGCACAGCACCTACAGTATGACATCACACATTTACTTTGATATGTGACTAATACAAGCATGACAAAAAGGCATTGATACAAATATTTTTGCATAACTAAACAGTATATTTGATCACTGTTCCTGGAAATCAATCTTCAACATTGTGCTAGTTGCATGCATTTTGTATCACTCTGCGGTCTCTTCCTTCTCACATAATAAAATTATTTCAACTCAAATCAATATTTCATGTTTTTATTTGTTTAGTCGGTAAGCAACTGTATAATAACTGGGAAAATGAGTCATTTTCCCAAAATAAACTTCTTCAGGATGATACAGGACTCAATCATCCTCACAGGGTTTATTTTGCAATAATGCCTGTACATTATCCTTTAACACACCTTGATGTTTCTGTCCACATCTCCATTACAAAGTGAAATTAGAGGCACAGTGAAGGACTTCCATACAGGATCCAAAGTGTTCTTGATGACCTAAAAATCCATATAAGAATAAATGTCAGTAGACATTTTCCCTGCATCAACTCAACACACCCTCTACACTTTCCATCAGTAATTCCATATCCATTATGTGATCTGTTTCAGCCTCTTCCAGCTTATTTATTGTATTGTTACTTTTGTAAGGCATCCACAATAAATCATATATTTTTTTGGCCTCCATTATATGGTCGGATACTCCTTATAAAGCAGTAACAGGTGTGTATAGGAGTTTTAATATCAGCATATTACTGGGGGCCTGGGTAGCTCAGCAAGTAAAGACGCTGACTACCACATCTGGAGTCATGAGTTTGAATCCAGGGTGTGCTGAGTGACTCCAGTCAGGGTTCCTAAGCAACCAACTAGTTGCTAGGGTTGTTAGTCACGTTGGGTTAATCTCCTTGTGGTCGCTATTATGTGATTCTCGCCCTCGGTAGGGCATGTAGTGAGTTGAGCGTGGATGCCGCGGAGAACAGTGTGGGCCTCCACGTGCACTCGGTCTCCACGGTAACGCGCTCAACAAGCCACGTCATAAAATGCGTGGATTGACGGTCTCAGACACGGAGGCAACTGAGATTCGTCCTCCGCCACCCAGATTGAGACAAGTCACTACACCACTATGAAGACCTACAGTGCAATGGGAATTGGGCATGCCATATTGGGGAGAAAATAAAAACTGCATATTACCTCTGTTCTGTGAACCATCATCCATTTTCCATCATCCCCTTGTTTGTGGAATTCTAAATAGGGGTCTGATTTACCAAAAAAGTCCTGAAATACAGTCAAAAACATGATCATCATCATCATATCTATTATTGTATAAAGTTGAGAGCTTTTGAGAGTGCCTGAATTGGTTATCACAAACTCTTAACTCACCTTTTTATCCAGCTTCCTCCCACACATGGTCAGGGTGATAATTCTGTTGTCTGATAACTCTTGCGCTGTTATCTAGACCAAACATAGCATATCGTGATGCTCTAGTATGTGCTTTATCAATGCATGTGCCTGTTATAGTGTATTATTTGGTGCCTTACTGTGATGGCGCCTTTCCCTGCTGGCTTGCCATTAGCTAAAATCAGTGGCCGATGTAGCTTCTTATTTGATACAATCTAAAACACAACAGATAAAAAGATAAGTAGAGGCTGATTAATCACACCTGAGCTCTTAAAAGTAAAATAATTCATTTCTTTTAAAGGGATAGTTTGCCCAAAAATTAACATTCTCTCATCATTTACTCACCCTCATGCATGCCAGATGTGTTTAACTTTCAGCTGCTGAACACAAACAAAGATTTTTAGAAGAATTTTTCAGATCTGCGTACAATTCAAGTGAATTGTGGACAGAAATTTACAGCTCTAAAAAACATTTAAATGCAGCATAACAGTAATCCATAAAACTCCAGTGGTTATATCCATGTCTTCAGAAGCAATATGATAGGTTTGGGTGAGAAACAGATCAATATTTAAGTCCTTTTAACTAGAAATCTCCACTTTCACTTTCATTTCCATATTCTTTTTCTTTTGTTTTTGGCGATTCACATTTTTCATACATATTGCCACCTACTGGGCAGGGAGGAGAATTTATATTCAAAAAGGACATACATATTTATCTGTTTCTCACCAACACCTACATATCGCTTCTGAATATATAGATTTCACCACTGGAGTCTTGTGGATTACTTTTATGCTGCCTTTATATGCTTTTTGGACCTTTAAAGTTCTTGAAACCATTAATTTGCTTGTATGGATCTACAGAGCTGTGATATTCTTCTGAAAATGTTTGTTTGTTTTCAGCAGAAGAAATAAAGTCACACACATCTGATATGGCATGAGGGCAAGAAAATTGATGAGAGAATTCAAATTTTTGGGTGAACTATACCTTTAAATGAATAGTTCACCCAAAAATGAAAATTCACATGAAGTCATTATCTATTCTACATCATGTTGCTTCAAACCCATATGACTTTTTTTTTTTCTCTCCATGGAACACAAAAAAAGATGGTAGGCAGAATGCTTGTTTCAGTCACCATTCACTTTCATTGTATGGAGAGAAAAAAAAGCAATGCAAGTAAATGGTGATTGAGACATTCTGCCTAACATCTAACAACAATCAGTTTTGGAACAACATAAAGATGAGGAAATATTAGATAATCCCTTTAAGAAATTATAAAGCAGCATAGAGCAGTAAGATTTGAAAGCAGGCGGAATAAGAATATGCTTCTGTACCACTCCCAGCGTGCAGGTGAACTCGCCCAGAAAATCATGCTCGTGTAGCTGGATGCCGCACTTGTCCTCATCAAACATGGCAAACTTGAACTTCTGGACCTCCTCAAAGCAGTAGTCAACTTGGAATTTCACACCAAACACTGGATTCAGGTTGTTAATGGCAGTCTCTGTTCGAGCCATCTGGAATCGACACACAAATCAGAGGCCATGTGAATAAAAATTGATTAAAATTCTCTCATCTTTTACTCACCCTCATGCCATCTCAGATGTATCTTTCTTTCTTCTGCTGAATAAGAAAGATTTTTAGACAAATATCTCAACTCTGTAGGTCCACACATTGCATGTGAATGGTGACCAGAACTTTGAAGGCCCACATGGTAAATAAAGGCAGCATAAAAGTAAACCATATGACTCCAGTGGTTAAATCCACATCTTCAGAAGGAATATAATAGGTGTAGATGAGAACCAGATTGGCATCCAGTAATGGTGCAGCTGTATTGCAAAAGTTAAATGTTAATGCACCCATTATGTGTACTTTGTTGGTCTTACTATGAGTTTTGCAAATGAAGTGAAAAGAAAAGAAAATGCTAGTGAGTCAATCAAAAGTTAGTGATAGACCAACATATCAGCCTAGCTAAATAATTTATATTTATATATCTAGGTAACATTTCACCCAAAACTAAAAAGAAACAAAATTACATTTTTAATTTAAACCAATTTGTAGGACCATTGATTTTTATTTTATTTTTTATTGCAGTGACATTATTTTCATGATAATTAAGCATATTTTCTCCTCAAATAAATGTTCCTATAAAATAAGTATCACTTATGTTTTTTTTTGTTTGTTTTTTTTTTGGTCATTCCCATTATTCACAATGCAGCATTTCTTCAACATCAGGAACTTTAGCACTATGAACTTCTAGAAAGTCTAGAAAATCACAATGTATTTGCTGTGTAACCATGTTGTTCTGTAAAATTATCACAAGATTCAGCTGATACTGAGGTTGAAGTATGGGTACTGTAGGTTTAGGAGTAGGGTTACGGTTAGGGTTTGGGTCAGTGGTTAGAGTTAGGGTTCAGGGTAAGGGTTGGGTTAGGGTTAGAGGTAAGATAAACAGTGTAACTACAAATGTAATTAACTGCAGGTACTTTAAATGTAAGTACAATGCAACAACTCGTATGTACATTTGTATCAAATCAAGAACATAGTAGTTAAATACACCTAATATAAAGTCAGACCATTTTTTTGTCTACTATAAATATTAAAAAACAAATATTAATCATTAGTGTTCTTGAGATTATCATTAAAATTGAGAATTAACATCCAAATGGTCTTCTTTAACAACATTTTCTACATAACAAACACATTCCCTTGTTCCACCTGTTGTTTCCATGGTTACAGTTTGCTGTGAAAGAATAATTTAATGTGCTGGCTTGCCCTACTGACCAGTAGAACAGGCCTGTGTTGATTGTGCTGCTCAGGGCACAGTACCGTAGAGACTGCACATACACATCTGTGCTCTCACAGGGCTGTGTTGTTTTGCTGCTAGGTTTATTTTTACTCAGTGTACAAAGACCTTTGTTCCTCATTGTTGCAAGCTATTTCAGCCCATATGCTTCAAACTTGAGCTTTTTCTTTCAAAATGTATTAATGTCTTTAAATGATGTAAGAAAAGATCAAACCATGTGGTATTTATTTAAAACATAACATATATCATACAAACCACTTTTCAAGAAAAGCATCAAATTATATAATTATAATCAAATATTAGTGGAGCATATCCATAATGAATGTGTTGATCTACACCTGCGAGGGAACTCGTGTGATATGTTATTTAATAAAATCACATCCAGACAATTTTTAAGTGTGACTGGAGTGTCCAAAAGTGTCCAAATAGTTTATTTGGCATCACTGTCTCAATGTCTATCCTTTTTCCACATACCATTGTCTCAATATTCCTCATTCCACCTTCTTTTCCATATTTTCTCTATATTCTATTTCTATATTCTATCTCTTATTATCACCAGCTGTTATCAAACGTTAACTCATATTATCAAACCGCTCATCCCCTAACACCACAATAAGTCCATTAATCTGTAAATGTAAGATGGATAGTGAAGTTTGTATTGCTCCTTACCTCCACCCAGTTGCCATCCACATCATGGAAAAGAACACAGAAGGGGTCAGACTTTGATGCCACATCACGGTCTAGCAGGTTGGAGCCACAGACAGAAAGTTCTACCTTTGTGACACAGTGCTGGGGCCCAATGGCAGGGCCTGCGCCAGGGCCCGAGCCCAGAGTACAGGCCATGTAGATGGGAGTACCTCCTCTCCCACACCCTGGGGGGAACAAAAGTGTAATTTACTTCATATACTGTTTATTCATCCATATTCATTTGTAGAATATTATATAAGTGACAAATGATAAAATTAACATACAAAATGAATATATATACAGTGTGGTCCAAAAGTCCACATTGAAAATTCAAAATTTTGCCTAATTTCAACCAGGAACAAAACAGAAAGCTTTTTGGATTTTTTTTTTTTTTTTTTTTAAACAACAAACTGTTATAAAGCGATTAAGAAATATTTAAGACTATTTCTAGGTCACCAATCAAAGAACAAAATTTGTGAAATTGACCATGTTAATTCCTTTGTACAAAAGGTCAGATTTCCTTGCATCCATTGAAGCAAACAAACATTCTCCAAATATGCTGGATAACACGGATCATCAGATTTTGTACAAACACTTGGAGTCCATGCCAACACAAATGAATGCTGCCATCAAAGCAAAAGGGGGACACACCAAATACTATGAAATTCTGAAATTCACGTACATTACTTTCCACTAAATTGCGTGCTGACAATATCATTCTTAATGAGAAAATAATTATAATAATATTTGTTACAAATGGTCTCAGAATTTTGGCCCCTATATGTGTTTATACAGTATATCTTAAAATGTATTATTCTCTTAAACAATCCAAGGACTGCATTATTACAAAAATATTTAGAAAGGCAATTTAAAAAGGTAAAATAGAATAAAGAATAGGCTCTCATAATTATCTGTATATTAATCACATGCAAAAAGAAAAAAAAAATAGATTGTGATCTGGAACCTTGTAAAGAAATACATTTAACAGCCTTGATTGACCTTTTCTCATACATATAACTTAATAATTTCTCTATGAAACAAGGATACATGTTCATGGTCAACTGACACACAGCTCCTCATGTACAAATCATTAAAACACTCAATGACAGACAAGCAAATACACAAACAACCAGAACATGAACATCACACCAGGATATGAGGAATACAGCGAAGGCTCTTGTTGCTTAGATGATGTACCACCATCTCTTTCTGTGTTAATGTCTCAAACCACAATTGGGCTATGACCACCATAGACAAAGCATGTAAACATTTGAATCACATTAGATCACCTATTCCAAATTATACGACAATTTAGCATGTTGACAACCAGATCTCTGGTTAGTTTATCTGTAATTATTGTACATCATATACGACAGTACACAAAAACGGTTAAACATAATTTTATGGTTATAGAACAGCTTCGTTTAGTTAACCTATTGACCAACTTTAACTAATGTACAAGGAGGTCACAAAATGCAAACATAAAGAAGAGAGAGCAATTAGGGATGAAATGCTGATAAAGCAGTACAAAACTATTGGCTAGTTATTTTCTAGTGGAGTAATCTTTGGTTAAACAGCCTATTGAATTTATATATGTTAATATACTTACTGTATATGCATACAGGGTGGGGAGTGTAACTTTTGAAATGTATTCCAATACAGATTACAGAATACATGCTGTAATATGTAATTTGTAACATATTCCGTTAGATTACTCAAGGTCAGTAAAATAATCTAAATACTTTGGATTATTTCATCAGCACTGATAGATTTTTCTCTGTAAAAAAGGTGAAATATTTAACGCAGTGTTGCTTCTAAAAAAAGATAAAGTAAAGTGATCTTGTTTGAAGAATTTGTAAATATTTTTTACAGAAAAACAATTCATAAATTCTCATCAAGAATAAGATTTTCCCTAATATCAAAGAAAAAACATTCTGATCTAATGAGGATTTTCTTGATAAAAAATGTGATCATGCTAGGCAACAGGTGCATGTAAAATGGCTAGAAATAGCATTTTATCTTAGCATAAATCTAAATGTTCATATGACAATTTACAAGGTTAATTTCCATTTCTGCTGCTTCAAACTTATTTCAAACTTCTCTGTCTGCTTGTATGAATGTAACATATTTTAAGAAAGTGTTTCACCGCTGTTCAAATGCACTTCATATCAGGTCAATCAATCAATCAATCAATCAATATTTATTTATAAAGCACATTTAAAAACAACCATGGTTTACCAAAGTGCTATACAAGGTAAAATGGTTATTACAAGAAAATAAAAACATGCAAACTAGACATAAAAAAAAGAAGATAAAACAGGTCACAATATTTAAAAAGTACTGAAAAGAGAAAAAATATGTCTTTAGAGAAGACTTAAAAGTTGAAAATGAGGGAGATAATCTAATATATAGAGGTAGACTATTCCATAGTTTCGGTCCAGCGACTACAAATGCTTGATCACCACGTTTTTTTAGTCTAGATCTAGGCAAAGAGAGTAAACCAAAATCTGAGGATCTCAGAGTTCTAAAAGGAACATATGGCTGTAACAAGTTTGACAGATACTTAAGGGCCAAATTATGTAGTGCTTTGTAAACAAACAGTACAATTTTGAAGTCATTTCTGTACTTGACAGGAAGCCAGTACAAAGCAATTAGAATAGGTGTAACTGACTCGTACTTGCGAGTCCCCATGATAAGTCTGGCAGCAGCATTTTGTACCAGCTGCAGATGAGAGAGGGAAGACTGAGAGACACCATAGTAAAGAGAATTACAATAATCTAAACGAGATGTTACCAAAGCATGAATCACAGTTTGAAAGTTGCGCATGGATAAAAAGGTTTTTATTTTTGTGAGAAGGCGAAGATGATAAAAGTATGACTTTACACTAATTTGTTTATCAAATTTTAAATTGTTATCATAGGTTTCTGGAGCATTGTGTTTTATATGGGGCAAGAGAACCTAGGTCGAGGTCAGCAGCACAAGTTTCCTTAGGCCAAAATAAAATAAATTCTGTTTTACCTTCATTTAGATTCAAGATGTATATGGATAAATGTTTTCCAACTGAATAGACTAAACATAAAATAAAAGTAATCTCTTCAGTAATCAAAATTTGTTTTAAATGTAACTGTATTCACATTAAAAATTATTTAACTGTAGTGCAATACAATTATATATATTTTGCATTTTAAAAATGTAATCCTGTTACATGTATTCTCCAACCCTGTTTACTCTCTTGTACCCTGTTTAAGTATATAAATACACAGATACTGTTTACATACACATACACACACACACACACATATGCATGATAAATAATACTATATATATAAAATGAGTTTCCATCCCAAAATGACATCTTATATTTTTATTCTAACCTCAAGGTTGGTTCAGATTCTAAAAGAACTCTGCAATCAAATAACCATTATATAGCACAGCAGTGTTGGCAACCATTCTCAGAATAATGACACTGTAACAAGGTTCAAGGAATGAAGAAGGGGGAGATGGTGAATCCAACTCAAAGGTACATTTATTAATAACACAGAACAAATTATCTTAATGGAGTAACGGTTAGCTTCACATATAAAAACTCAAGTGCTCTGGGAATGGCAGACGTCAACACACACGACTTGTCAGCTGGTTTCTCTCTCTCACTCTGAGATCTGGCCCCCTTTTTATTTCCCTCGTCTCTCACTGCGAACATAGAAACAGCAATTACCAGCAATTCACTGCCCGACTCAGGCCGGGTTTGCAGTGAGCCCTGCTCGTCGCAGCGACCTCAGAACGGACTCCAGATGCTGCATGTGCCGCTGCCAATCAATACTTTAAATAATTATATAATCAAAATAATCAGCGGCATACGCAGCATGCAGTCTGAGGGACATTGGTGATCTGCCAATATCCCTTTGTTAAATCCAATCACGAAAAAAGGGAACTGTGCCCAAACAATCAAGCAATTCGTTAACATGAGGCATTGGATAAGCAACAAATTGGATAAGCATTGTGATGGCAAGAAGTGTTCTCCACAAACTCCTCCCTCTCCAGAACTACCATCGCCAAGGATACGGGTACCGCCTTTCTGAATCTTGAGCATTGCCTCTAATTCATCCCAAATCACCTTTTTCTTGTGCTCGGGTACGCGGTATGGCCGACTATGCACTACCACTCCCAGTGGGGTCTTGATATGGTGCTGTATGAGGTTAGTCCGGCCGGGAAGGGGAGAGAACAAGTGTCACACAAACTCTTCTTGCCACCTGGCCACCTCCACGTGCTGGGAAGGCGAGAGGTAGTCTCCACAACGGACAGGGGTGAATGGATCAGTTTTGAACTTCACCTCTGGCCCGAGTTCCACCCTCTCTGGAACTACCATTGCCATGTATACGAGGACCCCCGCTCTCCATTATTTAAGGAGGTTGAGGTGGTAAATTTGATGTGCCCCACCTCTATCCATTCGTTTAACTTTATAATCGAGGTCCCCGACTCACCGTGTAACCTCAAAGGATCCTTGCCACTTGGCGAGTAATTTTGATTTTTGGGGAGTAATACAAGTACTTTGTCTCCCTATGCAAATCCCGTAGTTGGGCACCCAGCCAGCTTTGTGTCTCTTGAACTTGGAGCAAATTATGTTGTGATAACCTACCCAGTGTGTGTAGCTTTGCTCGAAGATCAAGGACATTTTGCTCTGGGAAGATCCTTCCTCCCACGCCTCCCATATGATGTCAAGCACCCAACAGGGACAGCGTCCATACAGGAGCTTGAAGGGGGAAAACCCAGTAGAGGCTTGTGGGACCTCCCTGACTGCAAATAATAGGGGGTCCAGCCATTTATCCCAAATTATTAGCGTTCTTGTGTACGAACTTACGAATCATGTTTTTGAGGGTGCGATTAAACCATTCCACCAGCCCGTTAGTTTGCGGGTGATAAACGCTGGAGCAAAGCTATTTAATCCCCACAAAATTTGCATAGTGTTCGTGATATAAACGTTGTGCCTCTTTCTTTCGGAATCCCCATGCAGGAGATATTTTGCTTATTCCACCAGGACAACAGATATCCGTGTGCTGACCATTCGAATGGCCCGATGAGGTCCATACCAATTCTTTCGAAGGGGACCTTGATTAATGGTAATGGGCGCAATGGCGCTCTTGGGTTGGCGGGTGGATTCAACAGCTGACATTCACGGTTTGCCGCACACCATCTGCATACATCCCTGTGAATGCCCGGCCAATAAATGCAGGCCATTATTGCTGGGTGACACCTCACTATCACCTTGTGTTTTGTACCTAAACCCCATCATTTGATTACTGTTTGATTACAGCCCGAATCCACCAGGGCTTGGTATGTACATCCCTTAATTTTTACCAGTATATGGTACGTCCCTGCTCGATCGGGGGCAGACTGTGGTGTGTCGGGTACCCGGAGAGGGAGGGGCAAGAGGAGGAGGAGAAGCAAGAGAGAGAGAGAGAGAGAGATCTGGACAGCTCACCGGCTTCCGTAAGGGCTTCGGCCAGCTGGACGGTGTCTTCCACAGACATGGGGCAATGGCACTGGACACATACAGTGGCTATCCAGGTTGGGCAAACGGTTAGCTGCTCCAGCACCATCAGCTCAATGACATCGTCCACGCTGGGGCCTTCTCTGGCTAGCACTCATCTGCGGCAAGCATCATGGAGCTGCTGAGCAAACTCCAACAGGTCGACTTCGCTCAGCATGAGGGAGCGGAGCTGCTGGCGGTGTTGTTCTGGGGTACGGCCAACCCATTGCAGGACAGCGGTCTTCAGCTTCATGTAGTCCAGGCATCCCTGCGCCACGGGACCACTGGGCTTGCGGCCAATCGGAGGTGGTGGCTGACTGCTCAAAGATGCCCACGAACATCTCCGGTTCGTCCTGGGGGCCCATCTTGGAGAGTAGGATGTGCGGCTGCTTCGCTGCCTCTGGGGTCACAACGGAGGATCCGCCTGGAGCCAGCAAGCTCCGGAAGACCTACCGATCCATGGACTGCGCTTAGAAAAGCACCTGGTAGCGCCATTCCTAGGTGATAAGGGCTTGATGATGGATCTCCTGGATGCTAGCCAGGGCACGGATGAATCCATCCAGTAGTGAAGTGACCATGCAACAAGATTTCTTCCTTATCCCGGGTTTCAGTGCCAGTGTAAAGGATTCAACAATAAGGAAGTTGGAAGTGGGGTGACAGTACAGGTAAGTCAGTTTTTTATTCAATGTTTTCAGCTTCACAATCAGAGTTTTGGGTTTTCAGCCTCACAAATGACGTATACACTTTAGCTACAGAACAAACATATGCATTAGGTTCACGATAAATATACACTTCAGTGTCACCGCTTTGTGTTTCTCTGTTGCTGACTCTCTCTCCTTCACTGGCATTCTTGGTAGCCTTTTCAAGCCCATCTCCATTGTCACTGCAACGAGACACAGGTGTTACATATCATTAATCACCAGGTGATGGCCCGTACCGCTTCCTCTATCCCCAGATACAGACACATGACCATGTCCTGCTTCACAAACAGCAATTCATCTCAGATGAAAACCCTTTCCGCTTCCTCTCTCTCCAGACAAATCTTCAACCATGCCCACGTTCCACATGACTGTGATGCCATGGAAAACTGGATATTCAGTCACAACAGTGTGATCTGCTGAATACTCAAGCTCACATAGGAAACCTTGCACAAAAAAGGACAACCGGATAGAGACAGGTCAACATCAGAGACTGCAATAATTAGTAGCTTTCTGTCTAACCCTGCAGCCCAGTTCTATCCAAAAAATTTCCATAAAATAATTTAGTGTCTTTTCCTGATATGGGTCTGCCTATTTGAGGTCAAAATGGCAATGCATTCTGAGATGACACCATAAACATGACTTAATCTACGTGATCATCAACTCTGAACTTCATTACTTATCTGCAAAGTGCAGTACTACTAGACAAAAGACTTGCAATACACTTGCAAATCAAGTGTATATTCAGGTGTGGAGTATGTCGTTATGTCTGTTTTATCCATTTAAATGATTGCATTGCTTATTGTAAAACCGTAAAAAAGTGATGTGTGAAATTTGCAGGCATATTTCATTGCTGAGCCAACAAAGAAACCAGACTGCTTAATAACGAACGATACTTTGCAAAGAAAATCACATAGCTTAATGAATCTCTAAGAAATGTCTCTTAAAGATAATGCACACAGACTAATTGATTTTATTGGAGAAATTGCCTTCATGGGCAATCAAAGAAATACAATTAAGTAAGAAGCAGAAAAGTTAAACAACTGTAAAGAACACATACTTAAAAGTTCAAAACATAGATAAGTGCAAAGTG
The DNA here is from genome assembly GCA_032164185.1 of Moxostoma hubbsi. Classification (NCBI taxonomy): domain Eukaryota; kingdom Metazoa; phylum Chordata; class Actinopteri; order Cypriniformes; family Catostomidae; genus Moxostoma; species Moxostoma hubbsi. Next base: position 24,191,315 of record JAVLUX010000019.1, read on the forward strand.
CTCTGTCAGCCCCCTTAAATTTATAAGACATTTAATGAGAGAGAGAGAGAGAGAGAGAGAGAGAGAGAGAGAGAGAGAGAGAGAGAGAGAGAGAGAGAACATTTGTGGCATGCTGTTGTTTACCCCAGAAATGAATTCAGACTCATCCCTGAATTTCTAAGAAACAAACATCATGTGTATATTGTGCAAACTCCACCCACACAAAGTGTGTAGTAAACGCATAACCATTAATTTGCCTAGAGCAGTAGTCCCACTGTTAAAAGGACGATTTAGACTTAATAACTTTAAACTTTATAGCTCAAATAACACACAATTTTGTATGGAAGATTTAATAAAAGTGCTTTAACAAAAACACAAAGTTCACATTTATGCTTTTAACACCTCCGGAATGCCTTGCCCAATTTACTTTTTATTGTAAGTGCATTACTGTAAATGCTATTCATTTTTGTTAGTTTTTTTTACAAACTGAGGAATGAGTCAAAATGTTCTTTGGTGAGAGCTTAACTTGATGTGTATTGCACTAATATGATTAATTTAAAGGTAAAAGACATACGAGCCATAGACATCAAGTTTTTGTGCAAATTGAGTCTCCTGTAACGTTTAATAGTGATTTAATCTGACTAAAACCTGACTGTAATTGTGTGCCAACACGGGGAAAAAAATATCTGTTGGATTTACTTAAAATATATATGTAGCATTTTTGCATCACACTGTTTAAGTAAATTACACTTACAGTCATTTTATGTCAGCATAACTAGAAAACCTGTGTTAGATATACACAAATGTATCAGTTCATTCAACTTTTTACTTAAGAATGTGTCACACAAGATTTAAAAACTAATAGCATTTTGTTTTTAATTGACTTAATATGATCCTTTCTAATTAATTTATCTGGCTCAAAAGAAAGTAATGAGGTCAGTTAATAAACAATTGATTCCCAGAAGAAGTGCTGCACTTCAGCTATGTACATTCACATGTGCAAGGAAAAATTACATGGATTGAAGAGGATCCAACTTCACCAAAGGGAACACTATTGACCCTAATGGTGACTTTACACAAAACAACTAAAAAGATACTAATCAACTAATTAAATGCCCCAATAATTCAATTTTGACCAAACATATGTGCTTAAATTATTTAAGCACAAGGGCTTATGGGTATTCCCCACAACCTCAGTTCTGCTCTTGATCGTTTGAGTTAGTAGTACTTAAATCTTAAAGTTATGGTTTTTCAAGCATTTTAAAGGAACACAATTATTATTTTATTTTATATATAATTAATATTTTGTGTTGTACATAATAATGAAAATTAAATAAAGCTAACAATCTAATAAATATGTACGTTTCTGAGTATAAGCTAATTATTTTCTTTGGTTATGGTTGTTGAGCCAACAAATCGTTGTTTTTTTTCATGTCACATAAACCTAAATCATATTGCACTTAAGGGACTTTACCAAAAGAAGAACAATAACCTGTCATAATTACAATACCTTGGGTGTCAGATTCTCCAGTTTATCAGAATGAAGGAGAACACTACCTACATGGTAAAAATTGATTAAAAGAGTACAAACTAGAAGTATAGAGCAAGATCTAAAGTATTTGAGCTTTCAGTTCACACTTCAATGTGCTATTTGATCTGAAAGTATGCAGTAGCCCTAAATATTCACTTATGACTATAGTGATTGTAAATTTGCTTTCTTTGAAGCAAATTGTACTACTCAAAGTCCTCTGGATCAGCTGGGATATAAAAGTGCAGAAAGGAGTGTATTATCACTACAACATGGAGACCATGGACATTTTCTTTAACAATAAGCAAGAGACTAACTATTCATGATGTGTAGTTTATAAATTAATCTACAATTTACAATCATAAGTCAAAGAAAATATTGGAAATTGATGAAATGTCGTCTAATGTCCCGACGAAACAATTGATGCTTGATATTTTTCAATATCAGTTTAGGCATCACGCTCCCTTTCTGCTCAGCTGTCAAACCACATATTCAGAAAAGGATTAAAACAGCGCAACATCATGTTTAATATATAATCAGATCTTTGCAGCACCAAGAGTTTGTACAGGCTTACTGAGATCAATATAATTGAAGGTTGTTGTTATCTGAACGTAAATGGTTAAAAGGTCATTTATACGCCAACAAAAGAACAATATATATATATATTCTTTTTTTAGGCTACTTAAAAAAAACTTTCAAAAGATACAAAGAGCTGTTATATTTTTGAGAATTCAATTGGAATTAGAAATTGGCATCTTTAAAATATTCATAGTTTTTGATGGATTTGACGCTTACATGTTAATGGATAACTGTTTTGGATTGACAATGCATTTTTGTGTACTTATTCGTGCAGGTCGGTTCTGGAACTCTTTATGCTTCTGTGGCTTCATTTCAGAAGGTAGAATGTCGCAAATCCGGCTTGCTAATGAATGGGAAAGATTACTTCATGAAGTCACAATATAACTCGATAATAACTCACCTCTCGAAGCTTTCTCGGAATACGTATCCTAATTTTCTTGAGCGTCTTCTCTGTCGTTATGTCTTATTGGTCGCACCAACTCTGCGTTTCAAAACAATACTGGGTTCTTTTTATTATCCAGTTAAAAAAATAAAAAACAATGCCAATCTCTGTTATGTGAAAAGGTAAAACCGAAAAACGCTTCGCTTCGGTTGAATCGTGTTTAGGCTCCAGAGTCGCGCGCTCAATGAACCCAACAGTTGTGTAGTTCTCACAGCTCTGCCAACTCCGCTCGTGTCTACATCTGTGAGTCTGTCATTACCATGGGCTAGTCTCTTTTAAAGCGTAGCCTACTGCCACTCTTGGAAAGAGCTTAAAAAGCAAGATAAAAAGAATAACACGCACTGGCCTTGGTTTTATTTTATACATTTCATTGACGTATTTGGAAACGCGCGTATTGTTCTGAGGGGAAATTAAGAGATTTTGTAGAAAATAAATCAAATGGAGGTCTATTTATTTCTTTCCACCCATTTAACCATATCGCTTTTCTTTTAAACGTCAATAAAAGACAATATCAGAGAGCACTGAAGGAGTCAGTGGACGAGATTGAATACAGTTTGGAGGATATTTGACTTGACTCTTTTGAACTGGTGTGTTGGCTACTTGCACTGATCATCGTCATCATCATTGTTGACTTCACCTATTTAAAACGAGACGTCTTATGTTTATGTTGTAGACACATTCCCCTGTACATCACATGTCATGACAGTAGCCTAATTATAGTGACTGCCATGTGTGATTTTGTGCAGATGAACATTATTATCTGGACGCTCGAGCGAACAGTACAAAAAGGCTCAACAGATTCACTTTGTTGTTATTGCGTTTCTGCGACATCTAGTGGTAATAATGCAGTACACGAACAAAACAAATGTTATCAGAATCAGAATCAGCTTTATTGCCAAGAATGCTTACACATACAAGGAATTTGTCTTGGTGACACTCACCATGGTACACTATGGTACACTCACTAACCAAAAAAAAAAGGCCCCTTATAGATAATAGGGAAGTTCAGGGCAATAGAAATTCTTTTTTTTTTTACTATAAGAAACATATATGGTCATAAATTAACAGTAATACCAATAACAATATATTACACATATTTAATACAAGAAATTTAAATGGTCACTTTAAAAAAAAAAATTTTTTTTAACCCACTGTATTTCATTCAAACAAGTGTACACCTCAACTAAATATAACTGCTTTAATACTTGCATGTTCCTCCTTTATACTGTATTTATAATTTTTAACTATTAAAAAATGTATATTTTTTTTATTTCTCTATGGGACAAAATATTTTACAAATTCACCTTTATTTATAGTTAAATTGCATTTTAGAAAAAAAGATGACTAAATGAAACAAGTGCAATCTGATCAGTGCAAGAGACGATGACACTTTGGCTCAAACAATATGCAGTTTCTAAATAGTACAGCATATTAGTAATAAAAAGGCCTGAAAGCTGAAGAGATCAGAGTGAAGTACAGACATAAATACGTAATTTATGGTGGTGTCCAGGGAGGATCAGTGCAGGAATGCCCATAATGGAGTGCTTGGCTCTGAGCTTCTCAGCATGACTGTGCTTAACTTTACAAGAGTTCTGCCTTACAGTGCTAAATATAAACACAGTTTTATCTATTTCTGCACTGAAAAAACACAGAAATGTATATCTCTAGTAAAGGGTAGGGAATAAAGTTATTTCTAATAACTTAACTGAGACAATTTCCAACACAGTTACCATTAGATGGGCATATTCCAGTCCCTGGGCAGCTGGATAAACTGTGTTGTTTGGTGTGGTGAGTTGCTCTAATGAGGTAATGTGCTCTCTGATTAAATGTAGCAGTTTACTGTTATTATGTACAATATACCAAAAAGGGAAAAAAATAATTCAACCAGAAAAATTAAGAGATTAAATTGATGAGAAGATCAGTCTATGATCTTTCAGATTTTCATCATCTTTGGCAATTATATTCCTCCAGAGCCTGTGTAGATTAAGTGCAAAGAAACTCAGCTTCATATGTGTTTATCAACCAATTAAACTAGTTGATTCTCATTGATCATAAAAAGGTTGTTCCCCAAAATCTCGCAATACATGGCCCCGGTCATCCTCTCCTTAATACAGTGCAGTCGCCCTGTCCCATGTGCAGAAGAACACCCCCAAAGCATGATGCTACCACCCCCATGCTTCACAGTAGGGATGGTGTTCTTGGGATGGTACTCATCATTCTTCTTCCTCCAAACACGGTTAGTGGAATTATGACCAAAAAGTTATATTTTGGTCTCATCTGACCACATGACTTTCTCCCATGACTCCTCTGGATCATCCAAATGGTCATTGGCAAACTTAAGACGGGCCTTGACATGTGCTGGTTTAAGCAGGGGAACCTTCCGTGCCATGCATGATTTCAAACCATGACGTCTTAGTGTATTACCAACAGTAACCTTGGAAACGGTGGTCCCAGCTCTTTTCAGGTCATTGACCAGCTCCTCCCGTGTAGTTCTGGGCTGATTTCTCACCTTTCTTAGGATCATTGAGCTCCCACGAGGTGAGATCTTGCATGGAGCCCCAGTCTGAGGGAGATTGACAGTCATGTTTAGCTTCTTCCATTTTCTAATGATTGCTCCAACAGTGGACCTTTTTTCACCAAGCTGCTTGGCAATTTCCCCGTAGCCCTTTCCAGCCTTGTGGAGGTGTACAATTTTGTCTCTAGTGTCTTTGGACAGCTCTTTGGTCTTGGCCATGTTAGTAGTTGGATTCTTACTGATTGTATGGGGTGGACAGGTGTCTTTATGCAGCTAACGACCTCAAACAGGTGCATCTAATTTAGGATAATAAATGGAGTGGAGGTGGACATTTTAAAGGCAGACTAACAGGTCTTTGAGGGTCAGAATTCTAGCTGATAGACAGGTGTTCAAATACTTATTTGCAGCTGTATCATACAAATAAATAGTTAAAAAATCATATATTGTGATTTCTGGATTGTTTTTTTTTTTAGATTATGTCTCTCACAGTGGACATGCACCTACGATGACAATTTCAGACCCCTCCATGATTTCCAAGTGGGAGAACTTGCAAAATAGCAGGGTGTTCAAATACTTATTTTCCTCACTGTATTTTTAGAAGAATATCTCAGCTCTGTAGGTTCATACAATGAAAGTGAATGGTGGCCAGAATTTTTAAAAAACAAAAATCACATAAAGGCAGCATAAGTCTTTTTTACTATAAATCTCCACTTTCACTTTCACGTCTGAAAATCACATGTGGCTCCTGTTTAGCTGAGATTTATAGTAAAAAAAATGCTTAAATATTATCTGCTTCTCACCCACAACTATCATATCTCTTTAGAGCAGATGTTGTCAACTGGTTTTGCTTCAGGACCAGATTTTACATTGGAAATCAAATGGTGACCCACCATAGTAAAAACGTAACCTGTATTTAATGTATCCTAGGTCGCACAGGAAGTTTCCTCTCCCCACTTTTAACAATGTAAGAGAATATTTATTTATATGAGCCAATTATTATCCCATTTGTTTCTAATTTCAAACATCGTTCAAATAGAACATAAATATTACATAGGAGGAAAGGCTCCTCATTAGGCTAACATGGTTAGGTCAATGTAGTTAGTCCTAAATAATAGTAATAATAATAAATTATAGTATATATATAGATCACGTGAATTCATCAAGTTTATGACGAATTGTTGGCTTGGGTAGCTCAGCAAGTAAAGACGCTGATTACCATCCCTAGAGTCTTGAGTTTGAATCCAGGGCGTGCTGAGTGACTCCAGCCAGGTCTCCTAAGCAACCAAATTGGCCCGGTTGCTAGGGAGGGTAGAGTCACATGGGGTAACCTCCTTGTGGTCGCTATAATGTGGTTCTCGCTCTCGGTGGGGCACGTGGGGTGTTGTGCATGGTAACGCGCTCAACAAGCCACATGATAAGATGCGTGGATTGATGGTCTCAGACACGTTGGCAACCGAGATTCATCCTCCGCAACCCGGATTGAGGTGAGTCACTACGCCACCATGAGGACTTAGAGTGCATTGGGAATTGGGTATTCCAAATTGGGGAGAAAAAAAATAAAAAGATAATGATGAATTGTTTGGAATGTCTGAACCCACCTGAGATCCTCTATGGATGGACAGCATATGAGGGTTGAGGCCACACCAGCCAGATCTGAACTCCCAATCGAAGTCAAGCTGAGTGACAAGTAGTTACACAGGTTAAGAGCAGTATGTAATAACCAAATCACGGTTATAATATAGTACAACTTTATTTTGATATACAAAAGTAATATCTTTTTGCACTTGAGTGTGGTACAATAATGTGTTCAATAATGTGCCTTTTCAGTGCTTTCTTGTTGACCAGACCTTCACAAAGAATTAAACATCCTTTTGGACCAAACGGATTCTCTGACAAACTGGAAAAGAAAAAAAAGAAAGTAAACAACAGTATTTAGCAGCACTATTTAATGTCTCTGATGCCTCCTGAAGCCCATCTAGATCACAACATGAAGACTTACTCCAGTTCTGAGAGCTGAGACAGTAGCGGAAGGACTTGAGTTAGTTTAGTAGCACTGGATTCGCCAAGCTGGTTTTTGGAGAGCCTGTGAAAAAAGAATCATGATGAATGCTATACTACTAATTTCACACTTAATACTGTATCACATGTGTACAGTTGTAAGGACTGATTAAAGATATTTACTATAATCTTTGAAGAGCTCTGCAGTGGGCTAGTGCCTCCACTAGCTTCTCTCCAGCCTGGTCACTCACACTGTTGTCTGACAAACTGAAAAAATGGAAATTCACATGTCACTTATGCTCATCAATGGAAAAATGAAACAGAATAACAATGCAACAATTTTCATGGAAAAAGATTTAGATTATTCTACTGTAATAATAACACAAGTCAAGAGCATGACACACAATATTGATAAAACATTTTTCAACGTTTTTTCTAATTGATTCCACTAGAGGATGCTATATCACAAGCATTAATAGGCTGTCCTCTTGTACAACTAAGCTTCCTGCTCACACACCTTATTTTTCTTAGTTCAGTCTATGAGGGAATGTGCTTCAAAAGCTCATGTGCTCCACTATCTCCCATTCACATGCCATCTAAACTGCAGATAGACAAATTCATTTACATATTACCAAATACCTCATTGTGTGCGTTGAGTTCTGTGCAGGGACTGTCTAAAAGCCTGAAAAGACAATTTACACTTTAAAATACAGGCCTTCAGATTTTGCCTGATTATTCAATATATGCTAAATCTAAAGTAAACATTTCTATGCATAAGTTTAATTTACCTGAGACTCCTAAGTGAGCCCATCCTGCAGAAGCCTTGGGCCAAGATGTTTATGCCCTCTTCATCCAATACCACTTGAGTCCAGCCTAAGAATTGAGAACATGGTATTGAGAACCTGTTAATGACATTTCACAATGCATTTCAAACTAACAACACTTCTTAAATTATAAAATGATAAAAAGTGGAGCATTGGAAAAGTAAACACTACATCATAAGATGGCAAGGTGTTACCGGATCTCTTCAAGCGAGAAGCACTGCACCAGACCTATGACCAATTCCCTCCCTTGACCTGCTGTCCAACCAGAGCACTGAGAGAGACTGGACAAAAAGATAACAGCCAGTCATCAGCATTTATACACCATATTGTAATAACAGAGGATGAAGTACAACAGCACTCTTTTAATGTGATACAATTAAAATACTTCCTGGTAGATCTTTGAGAAATCGTAATAATGACAGTATGTGCTAATTACAGGCACAACTTTCATTTTTGTAAAAGATTTTGGAACATTTAGAATGTTACGTACTTGAGTGACCTCAGATTTGTTACTTTTTTAAGGACCCCGCCAAGTACTGTGGTTACGAGGTCACCTAAAACGAGCTGAGACAAACTAAAAGACCAGGAACAAGTTGAAATATATAGTGGAAAAAAGAGGGGTTTCTTAAATTTAGCTCAATACAATTTAAATGTACCTAAGTAAACAAGAAAGAAACACACCTCAGACTCTCAAACGTTTGATTGTTTGGTATTGCTTCCATTAATAATCCTGCAAGGAATGACATTTTTGGATAGGAAGAGTAAGTGGAGTGAGATGATGTCCTTCTTTGTCACAGTCACCAAAGCTAAGTAACATGACAAAACTGGTATTGTGTTAAATATGTATAAAATATATCACACGACAATGTATGAACATTACTCATTATTACTACAGTAATTTAATTTGAAAAATAAAATTGAATTAGTACTTTTTAAATTAAAGCACAAAACATACAAAAAAACCCTACAAACAAACAAAAACCACACCTGATGGATCGCAGAGTACATAGTGAGAGCTCTCTGATTTCAGAATGAGATCTGTCAGAAAAATGAAAATTAGCTTTGTGCATGTCATATCAATCAGGTAATTGTGCAGCGATTAATGTGTTCACTGCCTTCTTTTGGGGCTATTGTCTGATTTGAAAAATTCCTTATTCAATCGGGGGCTAAAACAATGTAGACAGCACATCCAAATAAACAACGCTATCTGTGTGTGTGCACTTCAGTGTTGTCTAGACCAAATTAAAATACCTTAAACACTGAGTTGATGAGGAATATAGAAACATACTTGATCTCCTGACTAATTCCAAGTTTAGGCAGAAGGTCCAGGAATTTCTTTAGGCCCTTGTTACTCAACGAGTTTTTGGACAAACTGATCGATGAGGAAAAAAGTCAAGACAAATATGACTTTACATTAGCGCTGTGTCTGCATGAAGAATTGTGAGTGTATCACCTAAATCTGCTGTGAGGTATACTGACTGTGGCTGAGAAAGTCTGAATTATTGAGCATGCTTATACTCACTCTAAAACAGTTAAGAAGGAGTAGCTCTTGAGTTTATTACACAGGCTGGCAACATTAGTACAGGTGAAGTAACACTGCTTCAATCTAAAAAGAAACAATTCATTCACAGATGAAACAGATCATTTGCACCAAGAAACAATTAACTTTCCATCAGTACAGTATGTTTAGTTGTTTTGTAACCATGTCAGATGAGCTGAGGTGTGAAAAAAATCCTTTAAAACAGAGGTTAATATTGACATAGGTAGCAATAGTTTTAATTGTAAAAAAAAGGCTAAAATTCAATATTGCATCATTCAGCTGCTGCAGCGAAACTGCACAAGTTTTGGACTTAAATTGTGTAAAGTCAGATCAGCTTTTCCTATTGTCAATCCAATCACAGAATGGTGAAAAAATGTTGCATCTAGTTTCTGAAATCTGAGGTTAGAATCTCATTGATGGCAAGTCCATTATGGGTATTGCACAAAACACAATTAATATTGGCCTGTGCATTACCCATGGTAAGCATGCGAATCTGTGGGTAACAACATGCAATGTTCCCTTGGTGACAGGGGACATAATATTTGCATTTTAGAATTTATTCCTGTAAAGGTGCCTTCTCAGTCAAATGCTAGACCTAAAACAAGTTCATCTCTGTGGTTTTGTAAGAGGGGAGTTAGTCTTCAATGTCCTTACAGATCAAATTAATGAGATTGTCACCAATACTCAGAGAATTTCTGTGACTGACCATTTTATATTTATATTTTATCACAAATAATAAAATGTAAAAAAAGAATCATAATTACATAAATATGATCAATTATGAATATGTATACAAGTCAGTAATTTGTGGGTCTTTTTATATATCATTTTGTTAGTCATTTATATTTGTCTCATATAATCATTTATTTATATTAGCAATTATTTGCTGTAATTGCATAACTTAGTACCCTCTATCGCAAAATCTGTTTCTGGCCTTTTGAATCTCCTGAAATGCTGCCCAGTTATGAGCACCTGCACATTTCTCAACTAAAAAACACTCCTTAGACTGCCAGTAACTCTGGACACCTACCAATTTGTCTATAAGGCTAATAGATCTGTGGTTGATGCTGTGTCTGTGTCTTCACTCTATTCTATAACATCTAGAAACTCCAGCAACTTATGTGAGGGTTCTTTTTGTGGACTATAGTTCAGCGTTTAATACAATCATCCCAATCAAGTTATTTGAGAAGTTAGGGAAATTGAGGGTTCATCAGTTCCTTGCCCACTGGATTCTGGACTTCTTGCAAAACAGAACTCAAGTGGCGAAAATAAACAATAACATTTTGAAAACCCTTTCTATAAGCATGGGTGAACTTTAGCACCCTACATCTGGTATTGTGGGTCTCTGTTTTTGTGCTGTACTCAGTGGTACCAGCTAATTTTCTAGGCACTACTGTGATACCATTGTTGCTCTTGTTGTTGTAAGCTCACCATGAACAATTCCAGACAACTTTGTTGGCATGGCAATAAATTATTGAATTGAATTGAATTGAATTAACAAACAAAACTGGTTGAAAGTGCAGCTCCTCCAGTATGTGACAATTCTGAAGCCATCAAATCTTTTTTAGTCTAACCATCGAATTATAATGTCAGATCTCACTAAAAAGTCTAAAATCTAGTCTTTGCAACTAATGATACATTTGCTCTCCCTTAACTGAAAAAGAAATCCTTTTGAAATATGAAAGGATGTGGCACATACGTCACATTCTTTGCCTCTTCTTTGTTATTCAGTTCCATTCTTTCACTAAGAAAGGAAACTAAAAATATATTATTATGTAGGTACATCCACTAAAAGCATTCATAATTAAGAGAAAAATGTGTTCTGAGGTAGTCAGAAGCTTATGACGCAGTGAAATCTATGGTGAGTTTGATCATATTCAAATACATTCAAGAGCTACACCACCAATGAAAAGATCCCATGGACAAATATAATGTTTCTAAATCTTTGTATTTGATCACTTTGAGGACATATTGCACTGCAGCAACTGGCCAAGTTCACAGACAATGAAAACACAACCGACATGCAAACAGGAAATACTAATGACTTGATTATGGATTTCTGGGGTATTACCAACCCTTTGAGCATAACACCTCAAATGCAGTTGATGGTCTACTAGAATGTCTGCTGTTTTGCTGCTGCACCAGCCATTGCATTCTACTGAAAATCAGCACACACCTGATTGTGTCAAAGGTTTGAGAGAAGGAAATACGGACATCCTTACTTCCCCTGTGTACAATGAGAGAGAATAAAAAAATTATGGACAAGTGACAGGGAATGTGCCTACTCATTAGATATATGGGAATCCCTCATATTTTCTTTATTGTCATCTAATTTGTTTGAAATTTTCTCATTTGCAATTCCCATTAAAATGTATTTGTCAAGGAAAAGGATCAACCTACTCAACATAGACTTTCTGAATGAAAAGGCAGATGGCCATCTTTTCAGTGAGCATTAGGATTCCATCTATGGAGATGCTGCTTTTGTCCATCCTAACAGCAAAAATGTAAGCATGCCGGACATTCGTCAATTTAAGAAGTCAAGGAAAAACTTTCTTTTTTTTTCAATAAAATTTAAATTCTCTCATTATATACTCACCCTCGTGCCATCCAAGATGTGTTTGACTTTGTTTCTTCAGATGAACACAAATTAATGTTTTTAGAATAATATCTCAGCTCTGTAGATCCATACAGTGCAAGTGAATGGTGATCAGAATTTTGAAGCTCCAAAAGCAGATAAAGTCATAATGATTATCCATCAGACTTCAGTGGTTTAATCAATGTCTTAAGAAGCAATCCAGTTGGTTTTGGGTGAGAACAGATCAAAATGTAACTCCTTTTTCACTGTACATCTTGACAGCAGTCTCCTTGGTGATCATGATTTCAAGCTTAATTACACGTCCTCTATCACCATCTAGCACTGTGCATGCGTTGAGCAATATGAAGTGTAATCGAGCTTGAAATAATGATCATGACTAGAGACCGCAATGACAAGATGTACAGTGATAAAGGAGTTACATTTTGGACTGTTCTCACCCAAATCAAACTAGATCGCTTCAGAAGACCTTAATTAAACCAGTGGACTCCATGGATGGATTACTTTACGCTGATTATCATTCACTTGCATTCTGTGGACATACAGAACTAAGGTATTCTTCTAAAAATCTTCTTTTGTTTTCAACAGAAGAAAGAAAGTCATACACCTCTGGGATGGCATGAGAGTGAGTAAATGACGAGAGAACTTGAATAATAAGCTGGACCACATAACCAAATAGACTGGAACACTAAAAGCTAAAACATGTCAAGCCAAATCACTGCATCGCCTTTTAGGGCACATGGCATAAAAAATTGTATTATTTTAGATGCGTGATATGTGTACAGTCCTCCAAAGCCCTGGCGTTTAGCAGCTCCAACATCGGTGAGGCCCCCACAGATAAATCTGTAATAAGGAGACATAATTAAACCAAAGCATTTAGAAAAAAATACACTGTATAGTATAACAATGACAGAATGCATAATCAACACATTGGAAACTGGTTGGATGAAATACTGTTAGACTATAAAGAACTCACTCTAATCGCCGTAAGGCCTGGAGTTTGGACAGGATACCACACAAAGCCTCTGCAAACTTGTCATCATATTTCCGGCTACAGAAACTTGAAAGAAATATACAGTACATAAGGTTGCTTCTTTTGAAATGATAAAGGACACTCTCTCTTCTGACGGTCCCTTACCACACCCTCCACAGTTTTAGCACAATGTGAGTACTCTTACCTGCCGTATAGGCAACATTTCCAATGGATAACAAGATTAAATCAATGATCTTGAACGGTTTCGCCATAATGATATCAGACTGGCTTGAATACGGGACAAATCACATCCTGTACCGATTTGATAACGGTACGCATCATTTCATCTATACGGGACAATCCTGTATTTTACAGGACAGGTGGCAACCCTAACATTACATGAAAAATGCATCTACATGACCAGGGTCAGTGGCCACTCTATCAAGATCTACAAAATATTAAACATTTAAACTGTTTTTATCAATTTCATGGATTACTGTTAGAACTTCAAGGTGGATTCCGATTTAGTGTCAATTTACAATATCTAAGCAACTGCAAATCATATTATATCCCTACAGTGAAAAACAACATAAACAAGCCTAAGGTGATCAGCTGAACAGCTGGTCTTCCAGTCTGCCCAAGGCGGCCTGTTTTGATGGTCTTACATGGATTTTGGCCACTTATTAGTCAGCTAACCAAAACCAGCTGGCAGCAGCTAAACCAGCTGAATACCAGCTTGGCCAAGATGGGAGAAAAACTAGACCAGATTAAACCAGCTACGTCTAGAAAACCACCTTAGACTGGTTTATAATGTTGCTGTTTTTTCCAGCTGGGATGTAAGGAATGTGTAAATAATTAGTTGTAAATCATAAGAGGTGAAGGTGAATCTTATGGAAACTCACATGAGGTGATGCACATTCTTGAAACAAGGGAGGATTTCCAAACAATCCAGGTCAATGGAGCAGCCACCAAAGTCCAGACATACAGTCTGATCTGCAGCTGCTGTTACAAATGCCAAGGCCTCCGTGTCAACAGCACTGAGTCTGATATTGCGCAGTTCGAAGCGAGGTCTCGAACCAATAGCCCTTGCCAGTTTAGCATCTTGTGTCTCTTGAGCACATCGGCACAGCTCAACTATTTTGGTGCCCGTTTGACTGGTATTTCCTGCTAAAGCAAACAATATGCCTCGGACTGCAGCTTGGCGTGCTTGTATCCAAGTTCTGACTTCCTCTGTCCCTTTCAGCTGGACCAGACTGGAGGTGCAGGCCTCGGCTGCAAGCCCACACACATAAAGATGGAGGGAGTCAGTAAAGACAGATTTTGGATCTATTTTGGTGGTCCAGCGGGTTTTCAAGTTTAGCTTCTTCTTAAGTTGACTCTTTGTTATGCTTTGGCTGGTCATGAGATGGAGAGCAGTGAGAAACTCCTGCATAGTGAGGTGCATGAAGGTGAAACCATATCCTGAAGATCCATCCTCACATGTCAGCTTCACTCGAGACAAGATACCAGTTCTGACACCAAAATCCTAGAGCTCTGCCAAAACTTCTGCAGCCATGAAAACAATGCTGCTTAACCCAAACGGTCAAATCCTATCAGCTCACAAGTTATGAAACTGTGACTCTCAAACATGTCTGTCACATCTCGTGGCCTACAGGTGACCAGCACAGTGCAGTTTGGGAGGATTTTACAATTGCACAGTGCAGAGAGGAGATCTGTCATTGGAAGTGGTTTGTATGTGTCAATAATACCATCAAGATTTTTTGGATCTGTAAGCTTGGCTCGAAACTCATCATACCCATCAAATATGAAGCATGAAGGGGTGGAGAGGATGAAAGCAAACACTGCTTCGCTCTGATCCTCAGCTTCCTCACATGGAGGGTAGAAGAGAAAGAGCAGTTCTTTTAAGGACAGGTTTCGTGATATGAGGTTGAGCTGCCAGAACTCCAGCAGAAACAGCAAGTGAATGGATGAGAAAGAGTCTTAAGCCAAGCTATGACCAAGGCAGTGCACCAACAGGGTCTTACCAGACCCAGCATGACCCAGCAGCATGAAAACTTTGCCAGTGGTTTTCAAAAGAGACCCCCCTGAAACTTTATGCTCAAATGAAGCATCTTCTCCTTCCTGGCTGCTTAGAGAGGCTTGAGGCTGGGTGGTTCTGTCTTTTCCTCGCAGAGGGTGCCTATGTTTTAAATATACCCATGTCTCTTTCAGACGGATATCTTTCACCACAGCCTGTGTCACAGTCTCATGTTTTTGCAGTAGAATGGATTTCAGAACATCTTTGTACTGTACAAATATGCTTTAGGAGAGAATGAGCAAGACTTTGGCCTCTTTTATAAAAAGATCTGATTATTTGGTTCATCGTTTGATTTCTGTCATTCCATTAACTAAAAAACAACTTGCAATGCATATGTATGATAAAGGGAGTAAAGGGATAGTTCACCAAAAATTACAATTCTCTCATCATTTACTTAGATGGTGTTACTTTCTTTCTTCTGCTGAAAACAAATACAATTTCTAGAAGAATATCTCATCTCTGTAGGTCCGAACAATTAAGGTGAATGGTGGCCAGAACTCCAAAATGCATTTGAAGGCAGGATAAAAGTAATCCATATGACTCCAGTGGTTAAATCTATAACTTCAGAAGTGATATGCTAGGTGTGAATGAGAAACAGATAAATATTCAAATACTGTCACAGATCTCCTTGTCTTTCCCTGCTTTTATGCTCCACGCTCCCTCTCCACTAATGACTAATCACCTGCACCTCTCTCTTGTTTCCGTTTCACTCGATAAATACTCTGTTCTCCCCTCACTCTGGGTCTGGTCTCGTTAATCGTTTATCGTTAAAACGTATACAGACTCACTCCTTCGTTCCCGTGACCTTCCGATCTCCACGCTCCTTCGTTCCTGTGATCTTCCTATCTCCACGCTCCTTCGTTCCTGTGATCTTCCTATCTCCACGCTCCTTCGTTCCTGTGAACTTCCTATCTCCACGTTCCTTTGTTCCTGTGAACTTCCTATCTCCATGTTCCTTCGCTCCTGTGCTTACTACCCAAGCTCCTCGCTCCTTTACTCCAGTGGAGATCTCTGAAGCTCAACGATCTCGGAAGCTCAACGATCTCGGAAGCTCCACGATCTCCCAAGCTCCACGATCTCCCAAGCTCCACGATCTCCCAAGCTCCATGATCTCCCAAGCTCCACGCTCATTCACTCCAGTGACGTCACGCCAAGCTCCGCGCTCATTCTCCAGCTCCATGCTCATTCACTCCAGTGACGTCACGCCAAGCTCCGCGCTCATTCTCCAGCTCCACGCTCATTCACTCCAGTGACGTCACGCCAAGCTCCGCGCTCATTCTCCAGCTCCACGCTCATTCACTCCAGTGACGTCAGCCTAAGCTCCACGCTCGTCCAAGCTCTGCGCTCATTCTCCAGCTCCACGCTCATTCACTCCTGTGATGTCACCCCAAGCTCCACGCTCGTCCAAGCTCTGCGCTCATTCTCCAGCTCCACGCTCATTCACTCCAGTGACGTCACCCCAAGCTCCACGCTCGTCCAAGCTCTGCGCTCATTCTCCAGCTCCACGCTCATTCACTCCAGTGAAGTCAGCCCAAGCTCCACGCACTTCTGATACTCATCTCCTTCCCTTAACACTCTTATTGAATAAACACAACCTCCGGGTTTAACACTACTCCTGTGTCTGAGCGCATATGTTACAGAAGACCAGACCACATACAAAACTTCGGATATGGACCATACCCAAATTTTCCTGGAGCTCTTCAAGCAGGATCTCCCCCTTCTCGAATATTCAACCAAGTTCCTTCGCCTCGCAGCCATCACTGGTTTTTCTGATGTCTGCCTCAAACCCATCTTTGGTATGGGATTAAACTTCCATCGGCCCATGATGCTTCCTGAGGTAGGGAACCTCCCCTTGGTTAATTATATTGCTACCACCCTTATCCTCCATTTACCCTCTCTGCCCTTTTTTCCGGACATGGTAAAGTTACCAGTCTTCGCTCCACTCCTAGAGGGTATTAGCGGATGCTCCAGGCCTTCTAGTGCCTTAAATAATTTTTTTGGGGGGGGGCTCTCCCTATCCTGTTACCCGTGGTCGTTTCATTACTGCAGTCCTCAGTAGCGGCCACGGTCAGCGAGCCAGAGCCCATGCCTGCCACGGTCAGCGAGCCAGAGCCCATGCCTGCCACGGTCAGCGAGCCAGCGCCCGTAGCCTCGACCGTCCCAGAGCCAGCGCCCGTAGCCTCGACCGTCCCAGAGCCAGCGCCCGTAGCCTCGACCATCCCAGAGCCAGCGCCTGTAGCCTCGACCGTCCCAGAGCCAGCGCCTGTAGCCTCAACCCCTGTTGGAAAGAGAAGGCGAAGGAAGCGGACATCTTCTTCCCAACTCCCTCCTGAGCCTTCCTCGTCTCCTGAGCCTTCCTCGTCTCCAGAGTTTTCCACAGCTCCGCCTCCAGAGCTTTCCACAGCTCCGCCTCCAGAGCTTTCCACAGCTCCGCCTCTCGAGCCTCCCACGGCTCCTCCTTCCAGAGCTCCGCCTCCCGAGCCTTCCACGGCTCCTCCTCTCAGAGCTCCGCCTCCCGAGCCTTCCACGGCTCCTCCTTCCAGAGCTCCGCCTCTCGAGCCCTCCATGGCTCCGCCTCCCACGCCTTCCACGGCTCCTCTCAGAGCTCCGCCTCTCGAGCCTCTCACAGCTCCGCCTCTCGAGCCTCCCACGGCTCCTCTCAGAGCTCTGCCTCTTGAGCCTCCCACGGCTTCTCCTCCCAGAGCTCCGCCTCCCGAGCTTCCCAGAACTCCACCTCTCCAGCCTACCGGGGCCTCTCCTCTCAGACCCTCCATGGTCCCGCCTTCCATGACTCTGCCCCTAGAAGTTTCCATGGCTCTGCCTTCTCCGGCTCCGCCCCCAGAGGTCTCCATAGCTCCGCCTCTCACAACTCCGCTCCTAGAGTTCTCCACGGCTCCGTTTTCCACGGCTCCGCCCCTTGAGTGCTCCATGAATACGCCCCTTGTTCCTCCCATGGCTCCGCCCATAAAGTTCTCCATAGCTCCACCTTCCACGGCTCCGCTCCCAGAATTCTCCATCACTCTGTCTTCCAAGACTCCGCCTCCTCCAGCTCCGCCCCCAGAGTTCTCCATGGCTCTACCCCTAGAACCTTCTATGGCTCCGCCTTCCACGACTTCACCCACAGGGTCCTCCTTGACTCGGCCTTCCACGACACCGCCCACGAAACCTCCCTGGCCACCTGACCCGATCCCTGTCCTGAGGCCGCCTCCCAGGCCTCCTGAGCCATTCTCTGCCCTTAGGCCGCCTCCCTGGCCTCCTGACCCTGTCCTGCGGCCAACTCCCAGGCCTCATGAGCCATTCTCTGCCCTTAGGCCGCCTCTCTGGCCTCCTAACCCTGTCCTGCGGCCACCATCCAGGCCTCCTGAGCCATTCTCTGCCCTTAGGCCGCCTTCCTGGCCTCCTGACCCTGTCCTGCGGCCACCTCCCAGGCCTCCTGAACCATTCCCTGCCCTTAAGCCCGCCTCTTTCTATAACCTTTCACTTGGGATCTTTCCTTCTCTGTTTTCCTCCCTTTCTCTTTTCTTTGGGCGCCAGGAGTCGGGGGGGGGGGGGGGGGGGGTGGGGGTGGGGGGGGGTAATGTCACAGATCTCCCTGTCTTTCCCTGCTTTTATGCTCCACGCTCCCTCTCCACTAATGACTAATCACCTGCACCTGTCTCTTGTTTCCGTTTCACTCGATAAATACTCTGTTCTCCCCTCACTCTGGGTCTGGTCTCGTTAATCGTTAATCGTTTATCGTTAAAACGTATACAGACTCAATCCTTCGTTCCCGTGACCTTCCTATCTCCACACTCCTTCGTTCCTGTGATCTTCCTATCTCCACGCTCCTTCGTTCCTGTGATCTTCCTATCTCCACGCTCCTTCGTTCCTGTGATCTTCCTATCTCCACGCTCCTTCGTTCCTGTGAACTTCCTATCTCCACGTTCCTTCGTTCCTGTGATCTTAATATCTCCACGCTCCTTCGTTCCTGTGAACTTCCTATCTCCACGTTCCTTCGCTCCTGTGCTTACTACCCAAGCTCCTCGCTCCTTTACTCCAGCGGAGATCTCTGAAGCTCAACGATCTCGGAAGCTCAACGATCTCGGAAGCTCCACGATCTCCCAAGCTCCACGATCTCCCAAGCTCCACGCTCATTCACTCCAGTGACGTCACGCCAAGCTCCGCGCTCATTCTCCAGCTCCACACTCATTCACTCCAGTGAAGTCAGCCTAAGCTCCACGCTCGTCCAAGCTCTGTGCTCATTCTCCAGCTCCACGCTCATTCACTCCTGTGACGTCACCCCAAGCTCCACGCTCGTCCAAGCTCTGCGCTCATTCTCCAGCTCCACGCTCATTCACTCCAGTGACGTCACCCCAAGCTCCACGCTCGTCCAAGCTCTGCGCTCATTCTCCAGCTCCACGCTCATTCACTCCAGTGAAGTCAGCCCAAGCTCCACGCACTTCTGATACTCATCTCCTTCCCTTAACACTCTTATTGAATAAACACAACCTCCAGGTTTAACACTACTCCTGTGTCTGAGCGCATATGTTACAAGTACCTTTTTACTATAATTCACCACTTTCTCTTCCACATTCTTCATGCATATTGCCACCTACAGAGCGGGGAGGAGAATTTCTGGTAAAAAATGACTTATCTGTTTCTTACAGATTTCCTCTTAGAGGACAGGGTGGGAATTGTTTTAGTTCTGAAAAAGTTTTGCTTTCCCTCACAATAGTTAGCTTTCTCTCACAATAAGTTATGCATTCCCTTGCAATAAATTTACCAGTTTTACAGTCACCATATTAGTCACCATATTTTAACCATTATATTCATTGTGAAACCATAGTGACAATACAGGAACACGAATATTATGATAATAAAAATCAGAATTTTGTGGTTAGTATTGTTTTATTATTCAAATACCATAGTTTAATTAGGTAAATATGGTTAGACTGTAGAAAGTTTTTGTTGCAAACCATGGTTTAACTATGGATTAACCAAGTTTAATAATGTGGTTACTATGGTTTTAACATGGTTTTTGTGGTAAAACCATAATAGCTGCAAAATTATGAATTTTATTACCATAGTTTTAGATTTCCTGTATTATTACTATGGTTTTACTACAATAATCAAGGTTAAAATATGGTTGCTGTAGTAAAACCAAGGGAATGAAAAACTATTTAAAAAAACAATTCAACCCTGTCCTCTAAGGGGCTTTATAGTTTCTCACCCACACCTATCATATTGTTTTAGAAGATATGGTTTAGTTGTGAAGATTTAGTTGTATGGATTACTTTTATTCCTTTATAATTTTTATACTTTTATTAGATTTTTGAACCTTCAAAGTCCTGTCCACCATTTACTTAAATTTTATGGACCTACATAGCAGAAATATTCTCCTATAAATCTCAGTTTGTGTTCTGCAGAAGAATGAAATTCCTACACATCTGGGATGGCATGAGGGTGAGTAAATGATAAAAGAATTAGCATTTTAGGGTGGACTATCCCTTTAATGATAAGATTCATTTTCAAATAATCTTTCAATCTGTATATAGTCCTGCTGTTTGTGAAAAGACACTTTGTGGTTTTGAATACAGCAAAAGTTTCTCTTTTGATTTGTCATGACAAAATGGAATATTCACCTTTTTTTGCCAATGTGTGAACGGCTTGTAACGCAACAAAAAAGGAGTTTTTTTTTTTCCTAGGTTGCCAATTAAAGCCTATAGACTGATTGTCATGCGAAGGGAGCTGGTAGCTATTGCCGGGAAAATCCAAAGGATGTGGTGTTTATGCGCGCTCCTGAGAGCCTTGCCTCAGAAATTGCTTCTCTTCTGCTATTCAACAGCATCAACAAACTGCAACAAAAAACCGACCCTGAATTGGCGTTCTTCTTATTGGTCAGGTAAGCTTAAATAACTGCAAAGCAACAATGTGAAATATAGTGACATAAGGATTGATCTGTGTAAATTTAACTTGATATTGCCTGCACAGTAACGGTCATAATCAATGTTAATTTTTTTATTATTTAGCAAGGTAAACTACAATAATATATTAAATTAATGATAGACAATGTTCAAGATAATGCAAAAAGACCCATTCATTAATGTAACGTAACTTGGTTATGCAGAAAATCAGGGATGGATTACCGACTGGGCCAGTGCCCAGGGGCCCTTGACTACTAGGGTCCCATGACTGCTCAGTGGTGCCCTGGGCTTTAAGGTTGCACAATCCAGTTTTGCGATCCCCCCCATCCACGGAAACAAATTTTGGAGGGGGGCCCTTGGAGATAATTGGCCCCGGGGCCTTTGCAAGTCATCCATCCCAGCAGAAAATATTTACATTCTATTATTATCAAACAATAGCGCATCAATATATTAAAATGTCAGTTGTGATGGAATAACATTAATACTGAATTGTGTCAACATATTTATAATGTACAGTCTATTTTATAAACAGCTACTGTCATCATCCACCAAATTTAGCAAACAGCTATTGATAAAGCTGGCTAGTCAGCTAGCGCCAACATAGGCTATCGTAAAAAAGCAGTCAATGTATCATGCAAAGAAAAGTGATTACTTCAAACTACAGTCTTAGTCATAGTCAGGCCTATAGCCACACTTGTTATATAAATATAATATACAGTCTCAAAGTTTGTAGTAAAATAATCATAACTGTGTAATTTTAATTATGCTACTTCATCTGTCAGCATGATGTCAGTGAATCACGCTCAGCCTCTTTGTACGATATGTCATTGTTTTTGCCAATGCTCACATCCTTATGGAGTGTGTGCATGAGCACGAGCAACAGGTAGATGGATGCAGTTCACTTAATGGCCACAGGTGTCATTAATAACAAGTGTTTGAATCTTACATATTGCACCTTTAAAATTAATTGTTGTATAGTGTGCCTTTGTGCAAGATGGAAATAAAGGGAGATACTTGTTAGTGTTTAATGTTTTGTGTTATTTAGAAGAATTTCTGTCATGTTAAATTTTTGGGGGGTTCACATTATGGCAGGGGTGGGGAACCTTTTTTTCCATTAAGGACCATTTTTTACAAAATTATTCGTGGGCCATACAATTGCTTGCAATTTCTGATTGTGGGTTGAAATTAATGTAAGCATTCCCTTACGTGGTCACACACCAAAAACACTAAAAGGTCTGTCTATTATACAATATTTTGTGTTATTATCATTTTAAATAATTTTTAAACATTGTTTGAAAGGAATTATTTTCAGGTTAATCAAGGCCATTTTTAGCTTTTCAAATCATTTCTCAAATGGCCTCGCGGGCCAGGTAAAATGGTCTTGAGGGCTTTATACGGCCCTGACGTTCCCCACTCCTGCATTATGATGAATAGTGGAGCTTGAGATTAGCTTGAGAACATGTACATAATTAGATTGTTGTACAATATGCTGATATACTTGTTAAGCAACTGCTAATGCTAATCAAAGCATGGTTAATCCCTACTTGACATATTGAGCTTACATGGTGATTTCAAATTAAGTACCATTAAAATGCATGAGATGCTTACTCAATGTTTCAAGTTAAGAAGAAAATAATACAAGCATGAGTAGTACAAAATCTGACAGTTCTGCTTACTGAAACTTGTAATTTATTAACTTAAATAGTTTGGTGTAACTGATTACCTCGATTCTTTGAGTTCGTGTTTACAGTGTAGCCTAACTCCAAGACTTTGTCTGGGATGCCAACTGTGGAGTTTGTGTACACACATGCGCATGTGCATTACTACAATCAGTTCATTACATTGAAATACTTTAATACTGTCAAAAGTCATATGCTATCTTTGTCCTTTAAATAATAAAATTAATGTATTACTCTTTACCTCGTCAACACTATTACTTCAGTTTGTCCAAAGGATAAACTGGTGCAATGTGTTCATTGTTTGCCACACATAGGCGTGATAAATTATTGTTCTGTAGTTCTTTGAGGTTTAAGAATCTGAGCATACACTAACATTATCCCTGATATTTGTTGTTTTTCCAGTGTTTTTAAAAGCACCTCATGCCCAGTAGTGACATGTAGCAAACGATAATGACTGTAGTCAATGAGACAAGCTGTGTAGAAGCATACAAAACATATGTATAACAGAATATTACATCTTTATAAAAAACTAAAAAGTTGCCGTTAATGAGTTCGCAGTCTGTTTTTTTAACTATTATAATGCCGCCAGAACTCACCTCCTGTGTCATAAAGCATTTGCGCAACAAATACGGATGCCATCCTGCGGCCCGTCATGACGCCGATGTTTATTTTCAGTTTCTTAAAGAACTGAATCTACATTTAATCGATTACGGACCTTGCAGTTGCACGAATATTATGTATTTGTTTCGTTTGAAAAGAATCTGAAAACTGGCACTCAACCAGAATGCTACTTTAATATTATAAAATTTAATACACAAGAAACAGGCTAGGAGGTGAACTGGGAGGTCCATTATTTTTATTCCAATGGTTACGAACTGGTGTTTTAGCTACATTAGATGCTGCTGCTTTTCTAGCACATTTGGACAAACGATATAATTATTATAATTTTTTTTAATAATGCATACACATCAGGATGTTTAGCAGTTGCTTACATCAACATTTAATAAATATATATCTAATGATAATTAAAACTGCCTAGATTTCCTTAATGGGCATTGCCATCGATATTAAAATAAATACTTAAAAAACTCTAAGTCGTGTTAATTTGGTTCAGTAAAGCTGAACCAAAGTTTATGGTTCAGCTTTATGGAACCTGAAGTTTATTTCTTAGGAGAGAGTCACATGAGGACAGTCTATGGAAATAACACACAGATTGTGCCACTGCACACGAGCACCACATAGTGGCATAATGAAATCACTGCATCACCTTTCTTTCTACAATCCTCTAGTCTAATTAAAACAACTAGTTGAACTTGGTAAATACCACTTTCTTTCTAAATTTGTTTAGAAATTCAATTTGGCTAAAGGTTTGGAAAAATTAACTTTAGAAAATATAGAGTAAACACTGCCACTCCTAATGTACAACATTTCTGTAATACATAGGGAGAATACAGGTTTAATTAGAGAAACCTGCTACACAATTTGAATGACACAAGGAAATGTTTAATAATGCAACCTTTACATTTGATTATGGGTTTTATGAGGTCATATTACCAAAGGACATCTAAATAAAACACAATGGGAGTGATTAACACTTGCACCATTTTAAAAACTAATACCACAAAAAATATAAACAGAACTTTTTATACAAGCAATTTCAGCCAGTTACAAAGTCATTCATATTTTAATTTCAATGTGATTGGTGCTTGTCTGTATGTGTGTGTTTGTGTGAGGAAGAGAATGGAAGCCAGACGTGAACAAAGGACTGTCAATCCAGTGTTTTTCTGAGGAATTCCACAAGTAAATGGTGAGGAAACCCAAAATCCAGCTGCACTATGACATACCCCTGCACATGCAGAATTAAGAAATATAAGAACAATGTACAGTAACAGGTTTCAGATCAAGCCACATTAAGACTGGTGAACTCATTTTTTCAAACACTAAAAATTCATACAAACATACAGTGGACCCAAAAATGTATTTTGACATTCAAGCCATACTTAAAAATGCATGTAATAAAATATCAAACTAATACAATTTATTTTAAAGAAAGATAGCAAGCACTTTTTTTAAGCAAAGCATTGGTTTCAAATGACTAATTAATATAGATATTGTTCACAGTTATGACAAAAATGTATTTTGACACTTTCTGGTTGTGAAAAAAGTACATAGTTAATGTGCTGAACTATCATCTTGAGGGAAACTGACCTTATACAGTACTGTGCAAAAGTCTCAGGCACATACATACATACAAAACATTTGTCTTCAGATGGTTATTATATCTTCAGCTTTAGTGTCTCAATAGGAAATATACATTTTAGACTCCCAAACGTTCCTTTTGCAAATAGAAAAGATTAGATAGAAGAACAGGGAGCCTTGATACAGATGGCATGACCCCAATAGCACATTGAGTCAGTCTGGGATTACATGAAGAGACAGACAACCAACTGAGACGAACTAGAAACAACCCATCTGCCAACAACCAAGAACAACTGTGGAGAATTGGTGCTGTTTTGAAGGCAAAGGTGGTCACACCAAATATTGATTTAGCTTTTTATTTTTTATGTCTTCTGGACCTTGTATGACAGTAATTGATAAATGAAAACTATTTATTGCATTATTTTTGAAGACATCCTCACTATGCAACATTTTTCACAAGTGCCTAAAACTTTTGCACAGTACTGTACATATATCCACTAAAAATCAAACTAATATCGTTTGCTTGAAAAGCCCACTTGGTTTGATATTTTGTCTGTAATGCAATGACATTTGGACATTTTGTCCAAACAAGTGTCTAAATACATTTAGAGGCCACATTAGACCTATTAAAAACATAGTTGAAACCATTTTTAAATAATGCATCACTATATCATATGATTTGTGAGATCATTACAGATTATAGATCCGGACATTATATGCTAGAATAATATACTCACATCTTGAGGTACAACTTCAGGATTGATGATGTCAAAGAGATAAAGCCCCTGTTCATCCATCAAAGCAGTTAACTCTAGTTCCAGATCTAAGGGGAGAAACGGTTTTGATGAAGAGAAAGGAAGAAACAAATTTACTTGCACACTGATTATGGTGGTCACACTCACTTGATATGACTTTGGGAATGCCCATCTTTTCCACAGCCTCCTGTAGATAAGCTTTCAAGCTCTCCTCTATCTTCAATGACAGTTATACAATATATCAGTATAACAGTCAAATAGATTTTTAAAAAATATATAGAGTGACTATATGCACTAGGTGTAAATACAACCTGCCACACAACTCGGCAATTTGCACTTTAATAGTCTGGTGGAAACACTGAAATTGAAGACAAACTGCACCCCCTGGTGTTGCTTCAGTGGTGTAGCAGGTAAAGACAGTGAAAGTGTGCTCGACCCTGATTCTAATCTGCCTTTTGTCCCACTTTTTCCCATCTCCACTCTTAATATTTCCTTTAATACTACTTGTAATAATACATTAAAAGTAATACAAAGCCGTATTACCTTGCAGTCATTTGGTCATGGTGAGAGTCAGGGAGATGAGAGAATGGTTTGATCCAGGTAAAACTAGCCATGGTTTTACTATAGCATTATTGTAGAAACCATGTTTATGGTGTAAGACATAGTTTCAATGTAATTAACAATGGTTTTACCACAGTAATATGGTGTTAATACAGCAACCATGTTTACTTTTGTGGTTACTATGATTTTACTACAAAATACCATGGTGATACTAAGATTACTGTAGTAAAACCATGATTAATTTATGTAATTTTAGGTTTAGGGGTAAGGGTTGGTTGTAGGGTGTCTGTGGGACTCTTAATAAACATAATACACATGCATAAGTGATACCCCTATACTCTATTTTAGTAATTAATTAGAGGTGCAAATAGCATCTAATACTATTTGCACTTAGTTCAAAGAAGATCCTTTTTGTGGCTATTAAGTTCAAATAGCCTCTGCCAAATTTTTGAAAAGACATTTAATTTATTCTCACCTCACTGGCTCCTTCTGATGTTGAGACTTTTGTTATATGACTGCTATCAGAGGCACAAAACAGAAAAGAAAACTTTAGCATGGGCACAGAGCTGAATTCACCATGACATTTTGTAGAATGAAACTTTTTCACTAAAATTATAAACATAATACACAAAAACTAACAGCTCTCCAGTGGCCATCAGAATGAGTTTCTTCTCCGCATATGAAGCTCTAACAACAACCGTTACATCCTGTAAGGACAAAAACCTGTGAATGCTGTAAATGTACTTAAATCCATATCTGTCAATATATCTATCCATCCATCCATTCATCTATCATCTTTTTAATCAAAAATTCTGGTTCAATTTGTGCATTCATGGCTCAAAGGAAATGTGCTGTTGGCTTACTGTCTCAAAGTAAAGTGTTGGTTTCTCCTGATTGGCCAACAAGAGTTCCACCCCAGCCACAGCTCTGACAGATGTGCCCTGTGTGGTGGTCCAGAGTTGCGGAACTGACACACTCCTTGCCTTTAATACTGGACCCTCAGAGGACAGCCACTAATGAGAATATAAAATATCATATCAGTCACACAAACATACAGGTGCTGCCTTTTTTTTTTTTTTAAAGTGACAGGTGCTATGCTTCAAATGGAAAACATTTATTTGCATGTTCCTATGAAATTAACAACTGTAATTTCCTCCCATGTGTACGGTTCTTACACTCATATCTGCATTATGCGTTTTAGTACCTTGCTCAACAATTCAGGCCTAGGTGAGGATAGCTCTGTATGAAACAGATCCTAAAAAAAAATATGAACACAAGTGATAAAGTTTTCATAGCTTTCATAGCTTACAGTGAGTTATATAACACTAAGCAAAGTCTGTTTTTTTAAGTGTTATGTCATACCGTGAGTTCTGTTCCAGAAAAGTTGCGAATAAATCGTCCATCATGGTATGCAGCACTCATAAGTGGCTCGAGAATCCCATCAGAGAGCCAAAAATAAAGCATGCGGTTTTCGGACAGTTGGGAGGGGTTAAACACAGAGGAGTTGATGACTGATGTCTCATTATTGTAATTAACCAGACCCTGATTATCAAAGGAACAACAGTAGCCAGTTTGAGAACAACAAATCTCTCCAGCAACATTAGTATAGTAGTTTATATGTGAAATTACTCGGGTGGGGGATTAAAACACAAGAAGATAGTCAAAAATATCTTACGTTATGGTATGATTCTATATAATTAGATTTGATGATTGGGGAAGAGGTCACAGAGATGTCCACGGTGATGTTCCCATCACTTATAAATTGTTCTGTTCATGTGAAGAGGCATTAATAAAGACCATACAACACACAACCAGAAATCCACACGAGGCTGCTACATAAAGGGATGCTACAGTACATGAGGGTTCTCTGCATTTACTTGCCCTTACCTGCTTGCTCTTGTATGAAGTTTGCCAGAATGTTGGCCACATTGTTTATTTCTTTACAGATCTGTTAGTGAGAGGAAAAAGCTAGATCACTCAAATAAACAGAGGTAATGGCTACTAATGCAGTATTAAGACACATCTGTATCAGAATCAGTGTTCTTTTTAAGCACTGTGAAAAGCGAGAGAGCAACAGAATATTGAATAGCACACTCACCTGTGACTTGACTACTAGCTTCACTGTGAAAGTCACAATATCTGTGAACATTCGTTTCAGCCACCCAGGCCTACACACAGTTAAAATGAGAGTCATGTAAACAGCACTCGTAAACATGCAGTACAGTAGTTGTGGTGAAAAAAAAAAAGTCATCCTGGCATCCAGAGATTGCTTTTTACACATAGGCAAAGACATTTGACATAAATTCTACATAGACATAAATTCTATGGATTGAAGTGTAAAAAAAAAAAAAAAGATCCTTTTAACTTCTCTGGCCACTTCTGGGGTGTGTCAGAAATTTGAAAGTTTAGACTCACGCTCTGTCTCCCTGCAGAAGCAGCTTCAGTTTGTGAAAGGTGAGGTAACAATTTGAAGTGTCTGCAGCCACTTTGCCCTTTCCACAGACTGATACATAAACACACACACACACCTCTTTTTCAGACAATAACTAAAAAAAGCTAAA
Organism: Moxostoma hubbsi; assembly: GCA_032164185.1. NCBI lineage: Eukaryota > Metazoa > Chordata > Actinopteri > Cypriniformes > Catostomidae > Moxostoma > Moxostoma hubbsi. The sequence goes on from JAVLUX010000019.1 coordinate 24,220,021, forward strand.
TGTAATTCAATACATGTAGAAACAACATGCTCCAAAAAAGTTGAGACGAGGGCAATTTAAGACTAATAACAATTTGATGAGTTGAAATAACAAGGCGATGTGAAACAGGAGATTTTAAACAGGTGAGGCAGTTTTGTCATATGTATACTGTATAAGGAGCCTCCAAAAATAGCCTAGTCCTTCAAGAGCATGGATCATTCAAGACTTGCCAATTTGCCAACAGATGCGTCAGCAAATTATCCAGAACTTTGAAAACAATGTTCCTCAAAGACAAATTGGAAGGATTTTGGGCATTTCACCCTCTACAGTGCACAATCTAGTTAAAAGATTCAAGGAATCTGGTAAAGTTTTGGTGCGTAAAGGGCAAGACGAAAACTACTACTGAATGTGCGTGATCCCTCAGACATCATGGTCTTAATAACATCATTCATCTGTAATGGATATTATGAACATGGGCTTGGGATTACTTTTGTAAACCTTTGTTAGTCAACACCACTCGCCGTTGCATCCACAGATGCAAGTTAAGACTTTACTATGCAAAGCAGAAGCCATACATCAACACTGTCCAGAAGTGCTGCCGACTTCTCTGGGCTCGGTCTCATCTTAGATGGAAAGTAGAACAGTGAAACTGTGTTTTTTTCTGCGAAGAGATTCACATTTCAAAAAGTTTTTGAAAAACACAGCCGTCGTGTTCTCCGGGCCAAAGAGGAAAAGTACCATCCAAGCTGTTATTAGCATCAGGTTCAAAAGCCAGTGTCTGTATGGGTCAGTGCCCATGGCATGGGTAATTCGCACACCTCTGAGAACACCATGAATGCAGACAGATATTTAAAAAATTTTGGAGCAACATATACTGCCATCCAGCACCATCTTTTCAAGGGATGTCCTTGCATTTTCCAGCAGGACAGTTTAAAGCCACATACTGCCTGGATTTTAAGTGCATGTCCGTGTAAGTAGAGAGTGTTGGTGCTAGATTGGCCTGCCTGCAGTCCTGACCTGTCTTCAGTTAAGAATGTGTGGTGCATTATTAAGCACACCATCCGTCAATGAAGACCCCGTACAATTGTGCAGCTAAAAACATTCATAATGGATGAATGGGTGAAAATTCCGCTTTCTAAACTTAAACTTGTGTCTTCAGTGCCCAAATGCTTAATAAGTATTATTAGAACAAATAGTGATGTTTCACAGGGGTAAACACTCGACTGTCCCAAGTTTTTTGGAGTGTGTTGCAAACATCTGATGTGAAATTACTGTACATTTTTATGTGTAAATGTAGAGCTTTCAATTGAGCAAAGGATGAATATAATTCACAAATCACACATTTTTGTTTTTATTAGCATTTTTCATACTGTCCCAACTTTTTTGGAATTAGGGTTGTATTTGAACTCACATAGTTTTGAATTGATGACTAGGTCAATTTGTGAATCGATTTCAAAATCAATTGTCTGTCCAACACTGATTCTGTGCAAGAAAAAAAAATACAGTAAATCTAAGAGAATACATTGTCTGGAATATAAATGCATGTAATCTGAGTAGGCCATTATTGCAGGCCAACCTGACGAAATCTCATATAAGTTCATACAATGTAAACAAAACACTATAGTTTTAAAACATTATATGTAGTCCACAAGGCAAAGCCCCATCTGTGCCATCACTGAAATCTGATCCTGATATGCGGTAATAAATAGAAGTACTCACAGCCAGCTGTCATATTTGTACGTGATGGTCCCCTTGAATACAGCAGACACATTTGAAATGTAGATCCCTATTCCTTCATTCTCTTTCAGCTCAAAATCACTCTTTCCGATCGAAAGGTTGTGGATCTCTAAACTAAAAATGTGGGAAATGAGAGTGACATAATACAGGTTGTAACATGCTATTGTAACTGACAGTGCTGGGTAGTAACAGAGTACATGCGATCATGAGTACTTAATCGGATCACAACAATAAAGTAATTGTAATTAGATAAAATTATAAAATACTAGTAATCAGATTAGATTACTTTTTTATGGATTAAATGAATACATCTAATCAGGCCAGTAAATTGTTCATAATAATTTACATAAATATATATTTTATTTAATTTTTTCATTCTAAATCATCCTAATGCTGATATATGTTTTGTAAGACTTCAAATAGTTTTGTTAGTAATAAATAATGGAATATATTTCTTCCTATTTGTATTTTTATTCTACTCAAAATCACAATCACAATAAACAAGTTTTAAATCCGAAGTATTCTGAAAGTAATTAGATTACATTACTTAAAACATCTAACCCAAGAATTTACATTAACAATTACACTTTGTCAAGAAATTTGTTATCAGTAATGTGCCCAGCACTGGTAACAGATTATAATAAGCAAACACATGCTGAGTTCATATTAGTTCACTTACTTGTTGAATTCATATTCCACCTTCCCTATGAAGCCTGCTGATTTTTCTCCTTTTATACTGGGATATCTGGCATGTTGAAAAGCGGCCTGTATCACTTTTGTAGTCTTCTCATTCACTGTGGAGTCAATGAAGGAAGAAATGTATTCTCTAGCCTCAAGTTATCTTTTTCTGGTCATTTTCCTTTTCACCATTTTAATTACTTTTTAGTTTTTTGCAGTTCACTTAAATAGTCCAGTGGTGTGATAAATTATTTTTTAAAACTAAAAATATTCCATGCTGCTTGAAAAAAAAAAAGTTAAAACTTCTTTTAGTTGAAGGTGCTGCTACTGCTAGTCATAAAATATCAACTTCTCAAAGACCTTCCATTTAAAAATGTGAACGCATATAATTTCATGTCCACCAAATGTCGCTATTTGTATTCAGTTCTGTCATATTTTCATAATTAATGCTCAATATTGCTTGGGGAGAGTGGGGCAAGGCACAGGGTGATGCATCTTGTCAGGATTTTGGTGCCCAGTCTCCAGGTTTTTCTTTTAACTCTTTAAGTCTGAGTCTTGATATCCGGAAACAGCTTCGAAAATGTGGCGTTTTAAATAGACTTTTTGAAATTCCCGCCTTTTGCAAACATGTTTCTATGTTGTGTGACATCGCACTAACGTTTGCTTCTATGAAACGAATTAGTCTCAAAAAACGACAATTGCCAGTTTTAACGTCTTTTAAACAAATATTAAATTGTTCATGAGAAAATGTAATGAAGATTGGACTACTGGTGAGGACTAGAACCTACACACATGACATAAACCTCACAAATGGCTTTCAGATTGACAATGTCTCAAATTCTTACTGCTTAAAATTCATCTTCGTTTACAGTTGCTTTTTTAAAATATGTAGATAGAATAACTCAGTACAGGAAATCTCAGTCCCACAGAAATTGTTTACTACATTGTTTATGCAATTCTGACCTTAAAAAAGACAAATACTTTTAAATTAAAAGCTTATATTAAAAACATTACTGACTTGTATTAATATGATGCTTGGTCTTGACTATACTCAAAGGCCTTGTTGTCCTCTTTTTTGGACATTAAAAAAGCGTCCAGCCGGGAATTCTGAAGTTGCGAAAATGTCTGGGCAGGATTCTACTTTAGTTGCATTATGATGTGCACCTGGTCTAATACTTCATTGTGTTTGTGTGTGTGTGCCCCCGCATATTTGCATTGCTTTAACCCCCCTCTTTGTAAGTCCCCCCTTGTCGGACACCATTGGTCGATAATAAGAGGCTTGCAGCAACTATTGGCCAAATTCCACATACACACACACACACACACACACACACACGAGATAATTAAAATGCTTTACATTCCTGTAGCAGAAGAGTTAATTATTGATAAGGCTATATAAAAAAAAAAGCGGCTTTAGAATACAATGTATTGTTTACTACCATATTATTGAACATAAGCCAATCATTGACATACAGTTCACAACAATCCATTTCACAAGTGAATTTGTCAATCAGTTGGAGATTTATTATGAGGGCTTGTTTAAGGCCCCTCAATTTACACCTACATCAGAGGTCTCGGGTGTGTTGCATCATAAACATAAAATATTTAGGTCACTGTGTCAAGTTAAATATAGATTAATACTCAATCTTTAAACACATCTTGAGATCCCCAAGATCGCATTTGCGCTCCAAGTGTTTTGAATGCAAGAACGTAACGCATGTTTGTGTTGTGGGTTGTTTTCTTCACTGTAAAAACTGCGCATTGCTCATACAGCTGAAATTTCACTTACTGCCCTCTGGAGTAAACAGGTGGTACTACAAGCTTGCATTTCTCAGGAATCTTCCTTATTATGGTGCATGGGCATGCGATTAATTTAGTTATTTTTTTGAAAATTAATCACACTGAATTAACACGTTAAATCGACAGCCCTAATTTATATATATTTATGTTATGCTAAATATGGTCACCCTATTTCTTTAGTAACATTTTTATTCTTCACATTTGCACTCCATTTGCACTGTGAATTAATCCTGCTTCAAAGTAGTAAATAGCAGAACATCTTTACAAACAGGGACTTGCTAGCCTATAGATTATAATAAAGCAATGAGAGTACTTACATACTACAGCAGCAGGATAGGTAAACCTGCACACGGCTCCTGTAAACTTGTAAGCAGAGGAAGGATCCAGACAAGAACAATTTATTCTGACCAGACCAAGGACCAGGAGCAATGCTACACTCCTCTCCATCTCAACAGATTCTGAATGAATACAGATGAGCCTCTGTCTTAATGCTGTAACTGATATTAGGGCTTCTCATTTAGCCAGTCTCTGAGGAGGAGGGACATATCAGAGGTAGCCCCAGAGGATGAGGGGGTGGACAGGGCCTGTAATGTCTGAGTTGCAATGTTCCTCTTTTGGAGAATGGAAGAGATCATGCATCTGCCCCAGAGGTCGACTAGCATATGCTGTTCATTTGTTATTTTAGTGCAGAGAACATTTAGTGAGGGGTGTTGTCTGGACATTGTGCTCCACAAATCAAATAAGAGATATGGTCTTTGACAAAGTGGACAAGGCAAGGCCAAAGTCCATGCAGCAGACCATGCGAGTGAGTTTATATATGTATATATATATATAAATAATGTAAGAACTGAAGAAAGTTGAGTGCAGACAGAATACACTGTAGTGACCTCACTGTTCTAGAAATTGCCAGTGAACTCTGAAAAAGGACAGTTATGCAGGATCATAGAAATTCATTTGGACGTCCTCCGCAGAGTGCACGGGAAGTGGAAAGGAACATGTTGTTGTCTAGTGACATGCAAACAAGTTCTGATGTTTATCAGTTGGGGCAGTGGTAGCCTCTGGTTGAACATCTAAAGAAAACAATTTTAAATTAATAGGCCTAATATGACTCATCACCTAAATAGAATGCAACTTACCGTAGTACACTTCTATCTTTACTACATTACATTAAAAGACTCTCAAAGTGAAACTGAAACAAAAACGTTTTTATTATGTCATTTCTTTGTACAAAGAGGTTTATCTTAATCATGTTAATTACAAAGCTAATTTTACATAATTATACATAAAAGCAATGCTACAATGTTGATAAACTCCAGATCAAAAACAGTATCTTTTTTCATCTAGCAGAACAAGTCTTCTCTTGTTTTCGGTTATACATAACATGTTCCAAAAGTGCAGTTTCATTGTAAAGAAGCTGCAGAATTCAAAGTGAGGTTTGCCTGGTTTAGTTTTATCCCAAGGTCAACAACCAAATCTTCTGTTCTTTTTGAATTGCAAATGTTCCTGCCCACAAATACCAAACTTTCTTCGTGAACATTAACATTACTCATTTTACAAGTTGAAAACAATTAAAAGAGAACTGGTGCGCATATTTCCTTTAAAAAAATATCCACAATCTCCAATATATTCTATGCACAGAAGCATTCTCCAAGGACCCGCCATGTATGGTCCCACTGTTCATGTTACTAGGATCATAATAAGATTAGTCCTTGGATCTCTCATCACAGGGCACTCCAAAGAAAATTAAGCCCCGATAACAACCCTGACATACGAGTATTATACCAAATGACTGATACCATTGATCAAAGCTGACGTGGTTATTTAAAGTGCTGCGTAAAATTTATAGCACTTGTTTGTAGAATGTGCAACCATTTGGAAAAAGGAAGCGATAAAGCTCTTGCTCACATGTGTTGGACACAGAGCCTCAGGAAAAGAAAGTGCAACTGTGAAACAATCTAGGACTTTTAGCCTTCATTTACTCCATTCCAAAAGGTCAGGCCATGGACTTGGGCTCCGGTTTTAACTCTCGTTGTTTCTGTCCATCTGGAACCTTATCAGTTCCCTATACCCTGTGGAAGCTCAGGTATCAAGGAAGCAAAGAAGGCTTTGAAGAAGACCCAGGCTGTCCAGAGAGTGGGTGGTCTGACAGGTGGAACTAGAACTGCTGTCACGGTAGGTTGAACAGCTTCCTCTGGAGCTCCAACTTCACCCTCCACACCAGCAGGAGGCTGTGCCTTTAATACGAAATCAGAAATATTAAGCACTCACTCTCTCCTACACACCTCACATACAGTTCTCATGTACAACACTCCTTTTCTTTCTTAAATCTTAATACATCAGTTTCATCAATTGCTGAACTTAAAAAACAAATCACTCACCGGTCCAGGATGTCTGTCATTCTGGTTTTGCAGGTTCTGAATGACCTCTGGTACTGGCTGATCATGAGGCCGGGCTTGGGGTCCTTGCCTAAAAGGAAACCAGCCTGCTGTGTGTCTGAAGAAAGAAACAGAAGGAAATTAACAGAATGGCACCCAAAACAAGTTCAGATGAGATTACCTTCCATTAAACACGCTCTAATCGATTTGCTAACATATGACTTTCAAAAATGCTCTCTAATACCACATAATTTTGAAAACGATGACATTACGAAACAAAACACCAAAAACATAAGTGTGGACATGCCATATCTCCAAAATCCCACCCACCAAATTAATAATTGACAGACAGAAAGTGTGTCATGGCAGGATGGGTCAAGTTTGCAGCATGCAACAAAAGGGAAGAGCAATCTTGCCAGTAGAGAACACCGAACAACCTCAGGTAGGTAGGTAATTTAAAGTTTAATGCCATGTCAGCAACTAAGGCTATGGCAGGAACTGTGTCATTTACAAAAGGTTTTCAACAAGTACATAGAGTTTTATAAATATAATAATTATAAAAGGGTATAGTTATATAAGAGGTTTCAAATGGACATGCGATAAAAATTCTCTAACTTTCCTTGTAAAACTTATTAAACAAATCCCTCAAAGAGCTACCTGCATTAAAAGCAGGGCAGACAAGTAAGATATGTTGTACAGACAAGGGAGTCTTGCAGTACTGACATGATGGTGGTTCCTCGCCTTTCAGAATAAATACATGTGTGAGTCTTGAGTGGCCTACACAACACCTGGTGTACACCACTTGGTCATGTCTTGTTTTGAAGGAAAATACAAGTTTCAGAACAAGCTATTGAGTTCAAAGCGCTAGTTTGTAAAGCAGAAAATCTGCCATGTTTAAAGAGATAAAGTTTATCAGACCAAAATTTTGATTAGTCTATTCAGAGAACTAAGTCCCACAATGCTCCCAACCACATGAAAGCAAACACAAAGTCTACTGCAATTACAGTCATATACAGCCATATGTTTACTTTATGACTAAAGAGAAGCCGGTGTTCTGGTCATTTCTTCTCAGCATTAACCAGCGTCATTCTTTAACATTACTCTGGAATGCATGAGTGTAAGAGTTTGGTACATAACAGAAACAACTGGTTCAAAGTCTTAAAGTTACATAACTGGGGGTGTAACTGTTCTTACGGATTTGATAAAGAACACAAATTACAATGAATGCTAATTTTCCTCCCTATCTGTGAATAAATGTAGAACTGGAGTAAACAATGGGTTTTGTACTTCATGATATCCAAATATGTACATATATTTAAAAAAAAAAAAAAAAAAAAAAAAGTCTAAGCAGACCACATTTTCAAGAGAGTAAGGGGCCATTCACACAGGAAGTGTTCTTGCATTCCAAAATATTTAGTGAGGAATGAAACAGAACGCAGGGGTCTCGAGTCACATTTTAAACATTCTTTCTATTTACTTGACACAGCATTTAAAAACACACAGTTTATGGCTGCATGTCATTGAAAAAACAGCCAGGCTTGTCACAATGGTAAAAAATGGCCGTCAAGTGCACCATGACAAAGATCAGCCACTTAAAAATAGCACAGATGTGCACAAGAGCGTGGTGCGTGTAAACGACCCCTTGCATATCTCTTTAGACAGCTGGTGGTTACTGAATATTGTTTTCACAAAATAAGTGGTATTCCATTTAAAACTTACAGGTACATAATTAGGAGGCTGCTCATAACCAGGATAAAGCGGCTCAAGCTGGAGTAGAAGTACACAATGCTCAGGAAGATTCCCATTCGGGTTGCTGTGTACACCCAATCAAGCCAATCACGGTTCACGTCCTCCTCATCTTCCATCACTGGCCCACCCTGGGCATTCATACGTAGATTCTGATTTGGACCTTCTGGATTGATGAATGCTGGTCCTGGGGCATTCTGATTGGCTGGCAAGTTGTTAATGGGGCCCTGATTGGGTAAAGCTGCAGGTACAGCAGCTTGATGAGGGGCAACAGGTAGGGAGGAAGCAGTGGGAGGGGTGGCCAGTGGAGTTGAGGTGGCGGCTGCCATGGCAGCATGGCTGAAAGGTAGATGACAGCATTCAAAGAGACATAAGACATGGACAACATATCATATGGAAGAGCCTTCGCATGCAAGAACATCAAGCACGTTATTTCTCAAACATAACTGCCAATATATCTTTCCTGTCTTTATAGGGGGTACTCACTATTGCATGTAGTATTGGTGGGCATACATCTGCTGCAACCACAGAAGCTGTTGTGGACTGTAGAGTGAGTAGGTGGGGAAAGTTGGGTGGGCCATAGCAGCTGTTACAGGCCTGCCAATGAAGGATAAACATTTAAATATAGTACAAAACATTATCCTCCAAGTACACAATATTAATAAACCCTTCATATTTACAGCACCTATAATATGACAGAAACTCACATGGATGTGCCGGTAGTAGTGTTGGGCCATGCAACAGTGGATGTGGCATGATTTCGCTGTCTAAGGCCATCTGTAGAGGGTAGAGAATTCACAGATGGTCTTGCAGAAACGGACCCTGTGCTTTGGCTAGCAGTAAGTGGGGAGGGCTGGGAACTCTGCTGCTGTGTAGCTGAGGTTACCTGCACCACAGATAAGACAGAAATGTGATTTTTAAGCTAGAAAACCAGGGCAGGTGCATAATACACTACACATATTCATCTGAAACCGCATCTGAAAATTATATTAAAGGTTTTGGTTTATGCAAACAAGGATGAAGACAGGAAGTGGAAGCAGCTGTGTGCTGATATCACACTCAACTGAAACAGCTTTGAGAAACAGTGGAACTTCTCAGTTTCATTATCAATGAACAACATAATCAAATGTTTCCATGCCCTTTAGACTGAAATCATACCATGCTTATTTTTGCAGTCACACTAACAAACACAGATGGTGCAATTGTTGCTCTTCTTCATCCGGCATGTATGCATATTAGTGGAGTGGTGGTGGTGGCGTGTGGATAAAGCACAGAAATGGTAAGTAGAAGGTCGCTGGTTCGATCCCCACAGCCACCACCGTTGTGTCCTTGAGCAAGGCAAATAACGCCAGTTTGCTCCATGGGGAGTGTCCCTGTAATAAGTGTATTGCAAGTCGCTTGGAATAAAAGCATCTGTCAAATGCTTAAATGTAAACATTAATAGACCACAATTGGTCCTCGGTATGGTAGCGTGCTCCGGAGGACACGCTCTCACTGCAAAAAAGTCAGGATTCGTATGACAATTTCTGTATTTGGCTAATTTGTAGGATATTGTGTGACTGCACTTGCTTGAATTCCTACAACTTTCACTACACCCAATGACATCGCTGGACATCCTTTCCATCTAATACGCGACAATTACTTGCTTCTGTCACACACAACAGCTTCCTATCATGTTTACACACTCTACCAATTGGTTAGGTTTAGATAAGGGCATTTATATTAATAAGTTTGTTCTTAACGGCTCGTCCACGGAACTCGTGCTTACTTCCACATTAGACATCCGGGAATTTGCACGTGATGAAGTTGTACGAGTTTATGCGAACAACATAGCGCGAGTCTACACGAAATAGCCAACTCGTAAATTATGTACGACTTTATATGAGATTGGGTTGGATGATCCGCAGCATGTATTTAACACTTACTCAGCTGTCAACCTTCTGTCAAATATGCGATTACACATTTTGCCATGTATACTTAGACTGACAAATAAAGACTGTAGCGTGACTAAGCCTGTCACAATTAATAAATAATCAACTGATCGCAGTCATTTTATCTAACCACAGTTATCTCAAATAATTAATGTGCACTTTAAATTCCAATCATATTTTACTGTCCAAATAAGGGAATGAATGGCACATTTGAGTGTATAATCCAACTGAACTCCAACCGTCCTCAGACTCACTGAGCTGCACCGTGGACCACACTGAGTGAGTGCTGTGCCTGAAGATTAACCGCTTCTGAACTGGACTTGAAGAATAACACACACACACCGTCTACGGTGGTTTGTGCCAAACTCCCATGAAAATATAAACAAGGATTTTTAGTGAATGCATTGCACTCCGGTTTCACTTTAATTTAACGATTGTGTTATAGCAAATGTTATTTGTCGCTACCAAGATGATTGAATGAAGATACACAGAATCTCAAAAGGTCTTTCTTCATGTGAAATAAGGGCTTGTGGGTTTAATCAGAGACTTAAAGTAACATGTGAAAGTGAAGAATTTTGGAAAGAAATATTTTATTATTGAATGCTTTAAAATAATATAATAAAAAAAATATAATAGCCATTCATGTTGGCTAGGTTCCAACAACAGTGTAAATGCACAATGGACGAAGACTAAAGTTGACCAAAAAGATGGACAGATATTTAAGAATTTGAAATATTTTGATATTTAACATTGTTTTTTACATCATTCATATGTTTTTAAAGAATTAAAAGGAAATCAATAAAAGTTAAATATGAAAAAACAACGTCTTAAAAAACAACCTATAACAAAAGCATTACAATTTGGATCACAAGTAATCATAATAATCGTGAAAGCCCTAAAATGGACAATCATCATAGTCACCATAATTATTCATAATTATTATGTGTTTGACAATTAATCGTCAGCCAGATTTCATAATCGTAACAGCCCTAAGCTCGATTGCACAAAAAAACATACTGAATGTAAGCTGATCAAATAAACCCCCATGGAGCAAAACTTTTTACGTGCGACTATTCCCTTAACTGTTTTCTTAATCTCCAAAACTTGTAATGTTTTAACTCGCCCAAGTAAAACACAAGTAAATAAGTCATGAAATCTGTATTAAAAGAGCTAAATGTAAACAGATGTGAATAATGATATACATACTTTAGGTCTAGCTCCTAACTGGTCAGAAGACTGGGGTCTCAAAGCACACACCAGGTGAAGAGTATGTTTGGTATCTGGAGGCACCTGTAGAAGTAAGATTTGAAAAATAAATAATACAAATAAAGCCAGTTTATCTGGAAACCAAAGACATGTATAAAGAAAACCCCTCTACAAAAAGAAGTATTTATTGTTGTGGTGTTTTCCTTTTTTAATTTAAAAAAGTGTGAGCTAATGTATTTGAGGCAACAAAGACATTCACTACTATTCTGCATAAGATAAAGCTGTGACACTAGATCTAAACCACCTGATTGTTTTATTATTTTATATTTGTGTGAATCCGTGGTGACAGATATCCTCTGTAAAACAACAATTTCCATTTTCAAATACACATCTCACTTGCAGGGCTGTTAAGCACCTCTAGTTTGAGCAGTTTTGAAATCTGATTGACTGCAGCATATGGTAAATGGATCAGGCTGACGACACAGAACAATTGTTCTGAGAGGTGTCTGTGGGCACACCCTTATGGTTCTAACAGCACCCTTCTCTGCTTACAGCCCATCTTTGTCATCAGCGATCTGACTTTTAGGAAAATCTTGACAAGAAAACACACGCATGAGCCCTATTCCTGCCTGTGCGAGTGATTTTTTTCAGCGTTTGTGTCATATGCACTCTTCTCCCTGATGTTTACCACCATGCAACCTTATACTGTACACTAGTTTTGGTTTTCTTTGACAGTAGCAATAAATCCAATAATGTTTAGCCAACCTTTTAATACAGCCCAGCTGTTCTTTATGCTACTAGAAATAGAGATAGATTCATAAATACTGTTGTTCAATCAGTACTAATATTGTGATAATGACACTTTGTAGAGAGCTCGGTTTTTAACGTCGCTTGTCAATTAAATAAAAAAAACAGTCTAATCGGTTTATAGGACCACACTCACTTACCTTAGAGAAAACATCTCTTATATGCAGGTTGTCCTGAAGAAGCTTGCCTGAGTAAATTAGTCTCTGATCTTTCTCAGCCTGTAAGTAAATGAGTCCAAACATCAGACAACACACAAATATACAGTGTTATGTCTATTTTATCGTTTTAGGAGTTGAAAGCCTTAGTGAGGAGATGACTGTATCAAACAAATTGCGAGAAGATATACTACCCATACTACTCCTTCCACCACATCTACCGCATCTATGGCAGAAAATGTAAAGGTGTGTCCCAAATCGCACATTTCTGCACTATTCTATGCCATTTTGTAGTGCAAGTAGTGCCAGAGATTATTTAGCAGAGATGGACCACTTCTTTCAAAATGAATGGGACAAATTGGAATGCTCAACCAAGGAGCTGAGTGCCCAGCTGTCAACGGATGTAGAAAGGAAGTCCCGCCTTACAGTTAAAAGAGCCAATCACCTTTTAGATATAGACATCTCATGTCACTCAACTCTAAAACACGCATGCGCATTAGCTATACAAGCCAGGAAAATTTTGGTTTTTAGAAACACAATTTATGATTCCAGTACTGTCAGATTTTATTGCTGATTTGATCTTTGATTCGTAATATTGACCAACCGTCTTTGAGATTTCGGTCTTACCCCATTCATGTAGATAGGAGCTGCACTGGCATGACTGGAAATAACCTTCCCAGAGCGTTCCAAACATAGCCGACAGTGGACAGACTTGCTAGAAAAGTTGTGTCCCAAATGACACACTGTACACTATGCACTTACAAAACGTACTATGCACTCCGTCATGTAGTGTATGAATTTTCAAAGTGTAGTATCATCCCAAATGGAACACATGGAAGCATTCTCCATTTAACAGCTGATGGAAGAGACATTTCAAACCCAAGTGTTGCCGCTAGCTTTAGCGCGCCATCCACCCTCAGTTCAACATTTATATCTCAATAATATACATATTCACACAACTTGGTATGATGTTAAAGCATTTAACTCACTTTTGTAAGTTTCGCTAGTTATATTCTCCATTATTTACAATTGTTTTGCCAGATCACCATCGCTGCCAGTAACTCAGACCCTTCCACTATGTACGGCAAGATGTGTGCGCTAAATGTATGAAGTGTTCAACATTCCACATTCTGTTTTGACGACTGATAAAGTGCATCATCCAGGTACTCGTAGTACACTTCTTTGTGTTGCATTTTAAGTGTAAACATACTACTCGCACTACTTTCACTATAAAGTGACATAAAATAGTGCAGAAGTGTGTGGTTTGGGACGCACCTAAAGACTCTGGTAGTGCGAGTAGTATGTTTGCACTTAAAATGCAACAAAAAGAAGTGTACTCGGAGTACCTGGATGATGTACTTCAACTTCATGCACTCAGCGCTCGCGGCTTGCAGTACGTAGCGGAAGGGGCGGTGTTACATGGCCGATGCTGGACTGAAAAAACAATTGTAATTAATTATGAATTTGGCAAATAGTGTAATTTCAAAAGACAGTACCTTTCAAATGTGAGTTGAATGCTTTATCATCATCCCACGCTGTGTGAAAATATACATTATTTGCGGTATATATGCAAGTATTGAATTGAGTTGGCTTGAGTTAAAAACGTCACTTCAGTCAGCTGCCACACTTGATTTACGCTTGCGTTTTATTGATTGTGTTTCCGAATAATGTAAATATTTACATAATAGATCATAAGATAAATTCAGTAACACTTATATAAGTGTTACTTATATATTATATATACTTATATAGCTAACACAATTAAAGTAGTCAGGACATAAATCTGAGTTTTGTTTTTGGACAGGGAAATACACGTTTTATTTAATCTAGGAAGTTGTATGGGTGTATTTACAGTGAAAGTCGGATATTTCCTGCAGTGTCCAGGAAATGTGTTGAGTTGAGGAATGCGGATGACCCGCTACTGTACACCATATTTAAAGGATAAGAAACCAAATCAAAACCTACCGGGTTGTTGGGATAAACCTTCGAGAGGTGACATTTGAGATCCTTCACCGTCCAGTCCATGCACACTCCGTCGATCAGCTGATCACCATGAAACTGGTTGGGCGTTTTAACGACAAGCGAGATCGTCTCTTCAGACGAAATGTTAGGATTTTCCATTTTTGTGCCCTTGCCAAACCAACCAGATCTATATAATAAAAAAAAAGCTTTTAAAGCAAATCAATGAAAACACTAGATTGGTTCACGACTCGATCAATACAAAGCCAAACCTCGATGGTAGAGAAAGAGGTTCCTTATTCAAGAAGTTTCGGGCTGCTCATAAGCCATAAAGTATTTGCGTTTGTTGTTTCCAAACACACTGTGGCCGCCTGTGATTGGCTGTGGCGCTCTTGTGTTCAGACGTGGAGCCTGTCCTGAAGCCACACGCACTGCACATGCGCTGTGACACCAAGTCGTCGGAAATGTTTTCACTTTACTGAAAGTGTTGTGATTTCATTACATGGCGATTATGACACTGTCTCCGTTGTACGTTAAAGTAAGTGTGTGTTGTGTTTTTATGGGTTCAGTTTATGCTATAAAGTGTAAATTAATTGTCTTAGATACAATAAGATATGTACTGTATTGAATATAAATAGTACTTTAATTAAATATAATAGTAATATTTAAGTTGTCATTATTAAGAGAACAAGTCAGTATACTATAAGTATTGATTTATTTGACCCTTGTGTTGTATTCGTTTGTGCAAAACTGACCGGCCCACTAAAATTGTTAATAAATCTTTAATTTTGCACATATAATTCCAATATATTGCATTAGATATTTTTCAACTTTTTTTTTTTTTAATTTTGACAGGTTTTGTACTTTTTTTTTTTATTATTATTGCATGGATTTTTTATTTTTATTGGATTAATTGAACTGGGCTTTACTGGGCTAGTGGGGCACACCCTGTAGAACATGTTTTTATAATAATAAGGTAAAAAATTATAACCAATTGCTTTTTATGGTTTTTAATTTGCTGACATACATAATTTGCAAATTTGATTAAAAGCATTGGATAAAAACATACAAAAAGATTAGATAGCCATGATTTATATATCGTTGGAAAAGTCTCGATTAGTAAAATGCATTGAGCAGATTTGTTTCACACAGAGGCCAAACTGAAGTGATTATTAATGTATAAAATTCCCACTAACACACATAAATATAATAAACAGGAGTGTCTTTTTGTCACATTTTTCCTTATTATTCCTGAAACATACATATAACATAGACAATGACAATTTGTAACTTAGAGCAGACTATACCGATACAAACAAGCTCAAACACAACATAATGTGATAAGTAGATCATAAACCAATAACATTTTATGAAAATTATCTAAAAAAAAAAAGCAATGCTGATAAAACTGGATGAAAAAAAGAGAGAAAATGGTCAGTTTTGACTGAAACACAATATAAGTGTTAAATATATATTAAGTAACATTTGGCGTTAAAAAGAGAACAAGCCTATACATACGCTAATTGATCAATTGTTGAATTATTATCGTCAGAATCAACAGATATGCTTGTAATGTCAATATTAGGCTTGTAACTAAACTTGATTTATGGTTTTAAGAGGAAATTCAGTAGCCTTTTGCTTTTTTTCAGGAGAAAAACACTAAAACACACATTTAACATTTTGAATTGAAGTTAAACCAAAGAGGACAAACACCCTATGAACAACACGACAAGTAGTAAACACAAGTAAATCTGTCATAATTTAACATATTAACAAGTTGATTTGAACAATTTAACATTGACAAGCATCTTTCCATTGGATGTAGGCATGTGAACAGTTTTGTCTGGAATAGGTCGCGCTCACTGGCAGTACTGCGTTAGCACATTCTCCTGATTTCCTCTGACAAGAAGTACGGGAGGTCGAAGGTCACGGGACACAATCTCTAACCAACCCATGTAGAGGGCACTAGGGCATGCCCCTCTTCGCCCTACAGGCATGGTGCTACCAAACAAAAAGTCACAGATGACCAGAGATATCAGGTGTTTACACTGCTAATAGTTAAACAGTCTGGCTTTATAGTTGATTGCTCTTTTGCTTATCATGTAATGTTAATGATGTCACAGCAACACATCCTGTATAGATACTTACACAACAATTAAGGCAGCATCTCTTGAGTAATCTTGAATAACTTCATTCAGACGGATCTGTCGAAGGGACTGCACAAACACAAGACACAAAATATTAAATGTTCAAAAAAAGAGATTATCAGAATTCATGGTCTTTGAAGAAAATAATCCACCAGACTGTTGTTTAAAAAAGCAGTGTATTCTTTTAACTCCATCGTTCTAACCCTAAATTACCTTAGCTTTGAACTTTTCAACCTCCTCATCTGACATCATCCAGGGACATTCCTTCGTTGTCTCATCTGCTTCTTGATCATTCTTTTGGACTGCGTTTATTCTGAATGGAGCTATGAGATCTTCAAATCTCTTTATGCTGTTTCATTAATTGGAAGGGCAGAAATGCATTGGCATTTACAAAATGAATTCCACAACAGTTCCAAACAAGATATCATTAGTCAGATAGGTCAGTACAGAAAGCTGTAAAGAAAGACCATACTGCTCAGACTGTGGGTTCCCATTGATGTCAGGAAGGACTTGAATATCTTGGAAACCCAGACGAAACCTGGCGATCAGAGCTTTTAGCCTGTAAAGACACACACAAGCTCTGTTTGATGTCTTTTATCTGGAAGAGACTTGGCAATGTCAAAACAACAGTTGTTCCTTAGATAAATCATTCATTATAAATTCGAAAATATATTATCATGTTAATCTATATTATAATATATTAGATGTTATTCCATAATTATATTAATTAATGACATTTACATGCAATTTGTGTAACATGGATAAAATAATGATAGCTCAAGGCAATACATACTCTTGTTTCTGTTCCTCAATCTGCTGAACTTCACCTCCGACAAACACCCTCACTTTGCATCTAGCCCATCGCTTCTTACGAGTCAGGAGGTATGGCACCAATAGTGTCAGACCTGACAACACATTCAATTATCAAAGCAATATTTCACTAAAAAAGGAAAATCCTGTCATTATTTTACTCATCCTCATTTTGTTCAAAACCTGTATGACTTTCTTTCTTCCATGGAACACAAAAGGAGATATTAGGCGGAAAGTTTAGAGACTGACAGCCTCAGTCACCATTCACTTTCATTGTATGGAAAAAAAGATGCAATTAAGTAAATGGTGACTGAGACTAACATTCTACCTAACATCTCCTTTTGTGTTCCACGGAACAACATGAGGGTGAGTAGAGGATAATAGAATTTTTAGGGATAGTTCACAAAATTTTTTTAATTCTCTCATTAACTCCCCCTCGTGCCATCCCAGATGTGTTATTACTTTCTTTCTTCTGTATGACACAAATGAAGATTTTTAGAAGAATATTTCAGCTCTGTTTGTCCTCACAATGCATGTGAATGGGTATCGAAATTTTGAAGCTCCAATATACACATTAAAGCAGCATAAAATGTATCTATACAGCTCCAGTGGTTTAATCCATGTCTTCAGAAGCAATATGATAGGTGTGGGTGGGAAACAAATCAATATTTAAGTCAATTTTTACCAATAATTCTCCTCCCTGCCAAGTAGGTGGCAATATGCTCGAAGACTGCAAATGGCCAAAAATAAAAGAAGAAGAATGAGAAAGTGAAAGTGGAGATTGATAGAAAAAAAGACTTAAATATTGATCTGTTTCTTACCCACACTCAGGGTTGGGAGGGTTACTTTTGAAATTGGCATGTTGTAAAATGTAATTTGTAAAGTATTCAGTTAGATTACTCAAGGCCAGTAGCGTATTCTAAATACTTTGGATTACTTCTTCAGCACTGGTAGATTTTCTTCACTTGTTTTGATGATAAAGACAAAAAAAAAATGTTAAAATTATTATCAAGAATATGATTTGTCCTAATATCAAAGGTCTTACTAGAAAAAAATTAATTATGATCCAACGTGAATTTTCTTGATATAAAATATGATCGTGTCTGGTAACGTGTGCATGTAAAATGGCTAAAAACAGCATTTTATCTTAGCGTAAAGTTGACAATTTACACAAGGTTTATTTCTACTTCTTCTGCTTCAAACGTACGTCTCTGTCTGCTCATATGAATGTAACACATCATGAGAAAGTGTTTCACCGCTGTTCAAATGCACTTTGGATCGCATCATTTATATTTCTAAATGTTTTCCATCTGAAAGGACTAAATATTAAATGAAACAAATGACAATAAAATGCAAAGTAATCTCTTCAGAAATCAAAATACTTTTTGACTGTAACTGTATTCTAATTACCAAAGATTTAAATTGTAACTGTAGTGGATTACAGTTACTAATATTTTGTATTTTAAATGCGTGATCCCATTACATGTATTACGTTACTCCCCAACTCTGGCCACATTATCCTTCTGAAGTTATGGATTTAACCACTGGAGACATATGGGTTACTTTTATGCTGCATTTATGTGCTTTTTAGAGCTTACATTTTTTTTTTGTCAGCATTCACTTGCATTGTGAGGACGTACAGATCTGAGATATTTCTCTAAAAATCTTTGTTTGTGTTCTGCAGAATAAACAAAGTCATACACATCTGGGATGGCATGAGGGTGAGAAAATGTCAATTAAAATTTTTGGGTGAACAATCCCTGTGTTTTTCACTGTATATCTTACATAAGGTAATAATGCAGTATTTCAGTCTGGATTCATAGAATATCAATAGAACTCACCCCCGTCATCAGAGAGCCAATACACATCGATGGTCTTCTTGCCCTGTCTAGACTGAAACACAGTGGCAGGCTGGGACACGGCCATCAGTGCCTCAGGATCCACTGGAACACAGAGGACAAATGTTTTGGCAAGGAGCCTTCACAATCGGACCTAAATTGACATAAATTTGCACTATTTGAATGTTTGGATACATACATGATGTGTCAATTGTGGGTGTGGTAGTAGAAGTGGAGGTCCTGGTGTCAAGTACCTTTTCAGTGGATGTCTCAAACCCTAGATTCACTACGGTAAATGGAAAATTCAGTTATTCACTTTTAGGGGGTCATAAATAAGGGCATTGCACACAAATAGTGGAGACGGAGATAACTTAGGAGTTTTGAAACAGTCTTTACCATGTGCCTTTATTGTTCGACTTATATCAAGACCCTCCTTCATCCGAAGGACACAAACACCATATTGTAGGTCAAATGCATCACTGAAAATACATGGATTAAACCAAGGAAATTAACAAATGTTCAAGTCTGGGATATAACAAATGTAGAAGTTATAGGCTCTGCCATTAAAAACTAATTTTGATCGACTGCTAATCTGAATAATGGGGGGGGGGGGGGGGGGGGGTTACAGCACTGAATTAAACTGTCTCATGCCTTTTGACTTTTTAAAATAATTTAACATTGAGGGAACAAGATTAAAATATAAGATATACATACTGCAAAATTCCAATATAGTTTTCTATGTTGCTCGGTTGACTTTTACGCCAATTATTTTTATATCCCATCACTAGGACATTAGGCTTCATCCGACCCAATCCTGTAGTCTGGAATAAAATAAACACCACAAACAGACATTATCAGACCATCAGACTCAGAAAAGTGTAGGAAAAAAAAACATTTGTTAAACATGTTGTCTGACATAGTTTATTATAGGACATGGGTGACCTGGAGCAACATCTGTACACCAGTG
This sequence comes from Moxostoma hubbsi, assembly GCA_032164185.1. NCBI lineage: Eukaryota > Metazoa > Chordata > Actinopteri > Cypriniformes > Catostomidae > Moxostoma > Moxostoma hubbsi. The sequence goes on from JAVLUX010000019.1 coordinate 24,240,156, forward strand.
CGAAGGTCATCAGCCACTACAGTGTGGTAGAAAGACTTAATGCGCCGCTTGTTTAGCCAACTTATATAAGTACCGCTGTCCACAGCAGCAGGTGAGTGTCCCCCCTGTTAACAGAGAGTTCATGAGAGAAGGAAGGGGGAGAACTTTTAAAACTAATAATCATTCTGTAGATATGGTGATTACATAAGATTCTAAAAGCAGTGGGTTTATTCTAAAGCTTACTTTGCAATACTCTGTTTCAAGTACTCTGTTTTTGTAAATTTTACTCAAGCAACGCAGCACTGAATTAAACTATGCTTTTAAAAATGTGCTAGCATTTCAGTGCTTTTTTAACGTACTTAGTCATGTATCACATGTCATATTCCACATGAAGACTATGTTATGCTGTGCTATGCTATTTGAAAATATTATCATGCTATCATCATGACAGAAACAAATGATTAATTTGAGCATGCAGGCCTGAACACCTCGGGCACAAAACACGATGACTGTAACAATTATCAAATTCATTTTTTGATCATGAATGGGTAATTTTAAGTAGAAAATGTACTTCAGACTTCAAAAAACAAGAAGTTACCAAATGTAACAACAAAATCAACAATAAAAACGGTGTAGATTAACTAGAAAACAGTGAAACCATACAAGCTCATTAATTATTCAAGCCAGGTAAGTGCTTTACTTCTTTTTTTAACCTGTGAAATTTATTCAAATTAGCGAATAATTATGACAAGGTTTTCTACTTTAGGATTAATACATGGTAATGCATTGTAAAGGTAACAAACAATCATAAATTATATTTACTTATTATCTAGAGCGTTCATTTTTACATGTTTGAATTGAGTACAAATGTAAAATGTACTTAATATTTTCAAGTTCACACTGAAACTAACTTATTCAATGTAGAAAGTACTTCATCTTTTCTGCTATATTATATATATATATATATATATATATATATATATATATATATATATATATAAGTATTTTTTTTCCCAGTGCAGTTTAAATATATACTGTATATGTAAAAGTATTCCTTTTTTTGCTGAAAGGCTGGGAAAAGAGATAAAGATACCATTGGTGTTTTTGAGAAATAACCTTAAAAAATTAAAAATGGTTCCAAATGTATTCTGGCCATTATTCTGAGAATAATATTAACGCAGGGTTCTTACACATTTTGACAAACTAATGTCTATGAATTTCCATTTTTCATGATTACAGAGTAAGGAATTGTTCAAATTATTTAATTATAATAAATTAATAAAAACAATTTTGCACAAGCAAACAATTTCTAGCCAATTAAATATTTTTAAAGCTGAGCACAACTAGAAACTTTTTAAGAACTTTTCCATGACTATTAATTTCTATTACTTTTCCAAGTCTGAAAATCATCATTTTAAAATTCCCTGATATTTCATGGTTTTCAATGACTGTTAGACTGTTTTAATGGCTGTATGAAATGTTTCCATTGGTAGACTTACTTTAAGGACATTTGCACATATCATCAGGCTCTGGTTCTTGGTGAAGGTACTGATAAAATCCACCAGGGAAGGACGCATAGAGGGCGGTCCGCTGAGAATAAGACACTGTGGTCTTAGAAAAAGAACAGATGGGAAAAGTAGGGCACATGGAGAAATGAAGAAAATAGCAAAAGAGAGAAGAGGATGCACATGGAACACATGAGCAAAGCCCAATGGAAAAACAAACAACAACATGGAAAGTATTGGCATGGTACATTATTGGTGTACTGTGAGAAGGAGTGTTGTGGGGGGCACAGCCATTTACCTATAATTCTTAATATGGTCTTCTACTTGGTTCAGACCTACACACTGAGATAGCGCAATGTTGTACGAGCTGGCTTGCATTGAAGAGCCCCAGTTGACATCTGAAATATATAAACACGATGAAGTTATAAAGTTCTTGCAAAATAGTCATGCACAGAGCACAGGATGAAGTCCTAGCAATTATACACATGTAGGTTAAGATGCCTACTTGCGCTACATATGACAAATAATTTCTCACCAAAACTAGTGCCCACAAGCTATTTAAGAGTGTGTTGATGTCTTACCAGGTTTCTTATACAGCACATATCCCAGCAGGAAGATGATTATGCCAATGGCTATGAGAGCAGCCCACCATGTTAGGAGAAACATGATGATTACAGACACCACCGCTCCAAGCAAAGACAGCCACTTGCTGTAGAATCGAAAAGTTGGACGCCAACCTGCCCACATACGTTGCAAAATGAGAAAACTTTAGTGTGCATTAATGAGAATACAGCTGTTTTGAGACTCTGTGAATTTCTGATAGCATGTAGATAGGTATGTGTGTTTTGATGATGAAAATGTCTGCAACAAAATTTAAAATGATTGCCGCAAAGTACGTCTTGTTTGCATTTGTCTTGTAATCTCAAGAAAATGTATATGTGGTGGCTATACACTGTGAAACAAGTGGTTAATTACTTTTATAAATCATAAAGACAATAAAATTAAATAGGCTATTAAACCTTAATCTGTTAGCTCAACCCATTTTGGCTCGATGTTTGAGCTCACCTGGTGAGTTAGTGATGGAGGCATGGAAGCAACTGAAGTTGATGAGGGCATAGGAGCAGAGGAAGAAGTTGGAGATGATGGGAGCAATTGTGTTCAGCTCAGCTGAAATACATATGAGAACAATTGGATGTAGACATTTTTTTTTAGAGACAGTTTACCCAAAAATAAAAATTCTCCATTTTATTATGGACACTCATGCCATCCCACATGTATTACTTTATTCTGCTGAACACAAACAAAGATTTTAAAAGAATATCTCAGCTCTGTTGGTTTATTATTCAATGCAAGTGAATGGTTGCCAGAACTTTGAAGCTCAAAAAAGGACATAAAGGCAGCATAAACGTAATCCACATGTCTCCAGTGGTTTAATACATGTCTTCTAAAGCAATCTGATTGGTGTGGGTGAGAAACAAATCAATATTTATTTATTTTTTAACCAGAAATTCTCCTCTCTGCCCAGTAGGTGGTGATATCTACGAAAAATATGAATTGCCAAAAACAAAAGAAGAATGTGAAAGTAAAAATGGAGATTTATAGTAAAAAATTACTTAAATATTGATCTGCTTCTCATCCACACCTATCATATCGCTTCTGAAGAAATGGATTAAACCACTGGAGACGTGGATACATTTATAATGTCTTTAAATGCTTTTTGGACCTTTAAAGTTCTGGCCCCCATTCAATTGCATTGAATAGACCAACAGATCTGAGATATTCTCCTAAAAATCTTTCTTTGTGTTCTGCAGAAGAAAACAAGTCATACACATCTGGGATGTCACAAGGTTGAGTAAATAATGAGAGAATTTTCATTTTTGGTTGAACTATCCCTTTAATAGACAATAAATAATTGATTTAGAGGCCATTGAAAACTAGCATGGGTTTGGCTTTATGTTTTATGGCTTACCAATAAGAATGAAGCATACAGCGATGATGTAGGCTAGCAGGTAGCTTCTCAGTGGCTCATTATTCTTCCCATAACCCTTCCCGAAAAACCCAATGCCTGGATACAGGTTGTCCATGCAAAGGCACTGTAGGGAGATGAGGCATGGAAGGAAATATGTAAGAAAAGGGTTGAAGATATGTGAGAATAATGTTTAAATGAATCATCCTAATGGTCACATCAAACACACGCAGTTTGCTGTGAGATGTAAGGGGTTTGTTCTTAATAATAGAATGAAGATCTTCAGAGGCTCACTAATTACCTGGAACACTTTAGGGGCGGACACCAGACAAGCCAAGGCTGATGAAAGAGTGGCTCCAAAAATGCCAGCAGTGATCAGAGGAGAAAACGCTGACACCAAGCTCATAGTCTGAGTTGATGAAGACAGAAGAAAATATATGTTTCTGTTTGTGTAAGGCTGTTTATTTATTACCTTTGTGCAACTTTTTATTGAAAGGACAGTGGAGTTAGGAAGAGGGAATGAGGTCTGGGTAGATTCAAACTGGTGTTGCCCACCAGCATCTCAATATGCTATTTCATAGCACGTGTGTTAAAGCTCCAATGACAGTTTAACACTTCTGTTTTCAGAACATACAAATCCAGCTTCGGATGAGAGATTGTTTAAATGTTAATTTTATGTGAAAATGTCATGTTTAGTGGCCCAAAAATCTATTGTAAAGCATTTGATTATGCTCCATTACTTTTTAATAAGACATTGTTGACAAACCAGTACTCAGTGACCAATTTAGACATGCTGGTTACCTGATAATTATTGATGAGTCCAAAAGTGCAGGTCCTGTTGTTCATACACTCACTGAAGTTCCAGCCATAGTGGCAGCCCACTCCCAAGCAGTCCTCATACTGAGGCAGAATGGTGTCATTCAAATTACCAGAAGCATCACGAAGTACACAGGAGCCTGAAAGACAAAAATGAAATAACACCGCAACGGGGAAAGAACACAGTTTTTAGTGTTACTTGATATCATATATTAACTTTAATTAGAAACAATGGGATAATTGTATTTATTGGTAGACAATTCTGATACTCACCAATAGTAGCTGAGATAATGAGATATGACATAGTGGTCCAAAAAATAGCCAGCATTGTACCACGGGGTATAGCAATATTAGGGTCCTATGGGAAGTAGAAGAACAACGTTTTAAAGGCTTGATTTTCCACAGAAAGATATGCTTTATAACATGTTTTATTGGAGGAAAAATGACTGAGATTGGAAGCTCAACTTGCCTTCAGGTCTCCAGAGATATTAGCCCCCGCAAGGATGCCTGTAGCTGAGGGGAAGAAGATGGAAAACATGCCAAAGAAACTGCCCTCCGGTCCACGCCAGCCGGGCACAAAGTTATCCGCAAAAATATCGGCTATCGGACACAAACAGAGACACTTTATGGGGAACATGTGATCTGACAAGCATTGAGAAAATGAGGATGGAGTGGATGTATTCGTTTTTTGTGGAAATCATCAAAAATCACATTTCTTTCTCACATCTGTAGCTGAAAAAACCTCTGGCTTGCTTCTGTGTAGTGGATGGCATGATGGTACCCACAATGTAACTGGCAAAGGAGACCATTATGACAATGAAAAACAAGATCTGGGCCTGAGAGGGGAACAGAACCGGAGGCAAGCTATGTGTCACTTTGCTTTAATTGATTAAGAGCTGGAATTATTCAGGTACTTGGGCAAAATTGCTTGATTTGAGAAACAAACCTTGGACTCCCATTCCATTCCAGCCATTGAGATAGCCAACAGGCAGGTGACAGTGATCACTCCAATGATACGAATATCATTAAGTCGGTCTACCATGCAAACCTCACTCTCCTGTTGTTAATTCAATTTAATTGTGTCAAAATGCAGTTTCAGTTCAAATATGAGCAGTGGTCTGTTAAATATATAGTACACCCAAAAATGAAAATTCTCTCATCATTTACTCACCGTTCTTTTGCTGAACACAAACAATGATTTTCATAAGAATATTTCAGCTCTTTAGGACCATACAATGCAAGTGAATTGTGACCAGACCTTTCAAGTTCCAAAAATCACATACATCTTCACTTTAACATTCTGAATGTGAAAGTGAATGTGAATATTTTTAGTAACAAACTGATTTTAATATTGATCTGTATGTCACCCACACCTAGCATATCACTGAAGATATGGATTTAACCACTGGAGTCATATAGATTACTCTTATGCTGCCTTTATGTGATTTTTGGTGCTTGAAAGGTCTAGTCACCATTCACTTGCATTGTATGGATGAGATATTTTTCTAAAAATCTTCTGTTCTACAGAAGAAAGAAATTCATACACATCTGGTATGGCATGCGGGTGAGTAAATTATGAGAGAATTTTCATTTTTGGTGAACTATCCCTTTAACTTTCTGTGTACTCTCCAATACAGACAAGATTACTAATGAGATCTCTTTAATCAGCTGTGTATTTTTTTTATTGTTAGAAAAAGACTTAGTCTCACACGTGTCTTGTCTAGAGATTTAAAAGAGATCTCAATGATGTCAGAAACTGTGCTATATGTTCCCAACATCTGCAATTTAAAGGCATAGATATTACAAGAAACATTACAGATAGCTTCAATAAGTGAGTTTTTGGAACTAGCAGATTGAAAGAGGAACATTTGAGCAATAAAGTATTCATCTGGACTGTTTGCTGATCCATATCACCCACCTGCATGAGAGCCTGCACTGTTTCAGCAAAGCCCACAGTGTGCATGGCCACAGCCACTGCATTAGCGAAAGCAAAAATAAGCCCAATTGAACCTCCGAGCTCTGGGCCTAAACTGCGAGAGATCAGGAAATATGTTCCACCTGGGGAAGAAATAAAAAGAATGTAAACTGAATGGAGATGAATGGAGGTGGCTATTAAATAACATACAAGGCTAGGCAATATTGTATTCTGCTGAGAAGTCTGATAAGGGCTAAAAAACAGTTAATTAAAGGAATAATCCGGGTTCAATACAACTTTGGCTCAATCGACAGCATTTGAGGAATATGTCGATTGCCACAATAACAAAAAATAATTCTTTAGAAAAACAAAAATGGAGTTTAAGTGAAGCTCTTACAATGTAAGAGAATGGGGCCAATTTATTGAGGGTTTAAAGACATGTGTTTCCTATGATCTTAAAAACCTTTTGATTGAAATAGTTTATGCTTAAAAGCTTGAAATTTGTTATGTACACAAATATAAATTAATACACAAATATAAAATGCTGTAATCAAGTCAAAGAATGGCAACAATGAAGAAGGTAAGATAAAAGATTGTTTTGATGTTACATTATTTTGGTCATTACATAATGCCAACACTTACATTTGTGTTATTTCATAGTTTTGAATAAAAAAAAAATGTATATATTAAATAGTGATAATAATAAAAAAAATGTACTCATACTGTGCCCTGTCTTTACCTCCTTTAACTTTTCCATTAGTGGCAATGGCTGATGTGGACAGGCCAGTGATGCCCGTTATAGAGGAGGACACCAATATAATAATCCAAGTCAGACCTTTAAATTTAGGAGAAGAGACATGTTCACTTTAACAAGGACACATGCTGAAACATTGATTTACACTACCAGTATATCACAGCGATACATCGCTTAACAGCCCTAAAGGTTTTTCAAAAAATCATGTGAGAGCTTTTACAGTAAAAACAAAACACAATGTCAGAGGTAAGATCAAATATGATAACAACAGAGACTGACATACCAATCCCTGCCTGAGCTGTGATCCAGGGAAGCCTCAGGTACAGAATAACTCCCCAGATATTCAGCATACAGCGGATCTACAGGGAATAAAAGAGTACAGTAGTAGTGCTGGAGAAGAAGAGCAATGGTTTTTACTTGGGGTATAGTTTTACCCAGTGTTATTATAGATAATGAAAACTCAAACTCAATTAATTTTCATTAACTAAAATAAAAAATAAAAAACTGAAACTAAAATACTTTTTCATAACTCCAAAACGAACTAAAATAAAATAAAACATATTTTTTCATTATCATTAAAATGTTTGTACTATATACTAAGGTGAATGGGCAAAGTGGGACAATACTGGAAATGTTACATTTCTTGACACTTTGAATTATGATCTAAACGACACATAACCTAAGATTATACCTTTAAAGAAAGCTTAGGATTTCTTCTACCTTTGTCAAAAGCAAAAAAACAAAGACATTTTCAATACTGGGATGTATTTGAAGACCCCCTTTTAAACAAATCCCAGATTTGAATAAGCAGTACTTGTAAAGTGGGACAGAGGAAAAAATATTTTCTAGAAAATATCTATGTGGAATAATGTATTATATTTTCATATACACTTTCACATCATAACATTAAGTTTACTTACTTTTTTATAACCTTAACAAGATTTACTTAAAATTTCTGTAATTTTCTTTCCATTGCTTTTCCCAACAGTGGTCATAAAATGAAATCTGCCAAACATCCCAAATTAAAATCATCAATTTAAAACCTCAATAAGATAAAGGGATAGTTGACCCTAAAATGAAAGTTCTCTCATCATTTACTCACCCTCATGCCATGCCAGATGTGTATGACTTTCTTTCTTCTGCTGAACACAAACAACAATATTTAGAAGAATATTTCAGCTCTGTTGGTCCAAACAATGCAAGTCAACAGGGTCCAAAAGTCTGATGCTCAAAAAATCACATAAAGGCAGCATAAAATGTATCCATCAGTGGTTTAATCAAAGTCTTTTGAAGTGATCTATTCTGTTTTGGGTGAGAACAGACCAAAATGTAACTCCTTTTTCACTGCACACCTTGCAATTGAATTCTACAGGAATGATCATGATTTCAAGCTTGATTACATGAACTAGTGTAAACTAGCTCGCAGATTGCTAGATGATGCTGGGAAATATAATCGAGCTTGAAATCATGATTGCCAAGGAGACAGCTGATGTCAAGGTTTATAGTAAAAAGGACTTAAATATTGATCTTTTTCTCACCCACACCTATCAAATCACTTCTAAAGATGGATATAATGGAACCACCGGTGTCGTATGCATTATTTTTATGCCACGTTTATGTGTTTTTTGGAGCTTCAATGTTTTGACACCCATTGACTTGCATTGTATGGACCTACAGATCTTAAATATTCTTCTAAAAATCTTTGTTTGTGTTCAGCAGAAGAAAGAAAGTCATACACATCTGGCATGACATGAGGGTGAGTAAATTTGTATTTTTTTGGGTCAACTATCCCTTTAACTGTGTACTCCCCAAACATTAGATTAGTAAGATTTATAATTATTTAAGGATATTCACATGGATACAATGTGGATCAAGCTTTGTCACTTTTCCCATATTCACCGTTTATTATAAAATGTGCAACATTTACATGAAAATACCACTAGATAGAGGTAACACAGGACTGCCCGGAGAAATGTCGTATTATTAGAATGACATCAGTTTATTCATATATTTTTGAATGACATCAGTAAACGCTCAGCTTTAGCAGACATAAAAAAAATATTAAAATTAAAATAAAAACTAACCAAACTGAAACTACAAAACACTGAGAAAACTAAAACTAAACTAAAACTAGCAGACAAACTAAAAAATAATGAAAACCAAACTAAATTGTAATGAATAATTGAATATAAAATAGAAATAAAAACTAAATTAAAAATCCAAAACTATAATAATACTGGTTATTATTAATACTGCCATATGCAGTGAGGTCCAAAAGTCCATTCGTGAAAATGCTTCTATATTGCATTTTTCTAAATTATTATTATTATTATTATTATAATCATTACAAATGATTAGCATCACAATTTGAGCAAAAATGTTACTTGAATAATTAACATGAATTTTGGGATTTTATTATTATTATTTTTTTACGTATTTGGGTTACAGAGAGGCACATACAATGGAAGTGAATGGGGGCCAATCGGTAAAATTAAAAATACTCACTGTTTCAAAAGTAAGATGTACAAAATATGCATGTTAAGATGATTTAAGTGTAATAAAATTGCTTACTAACCTTTTCTATGTAAAATTATACCCAATTTTACTACTTCATTGTCATGACGATGTCATTTTAGACACACGCTTTGTATCCGCAGTAACGCACTCAGCAAGCCACATGATAAGATGCCCGGATTGACAGTCTCAGACGCAGAGGAAACTGAGATTCGTCCTCTGCCACCCGTATTGAGGCAAATCACTATGCCACCACGAGGACTTAGAGTGCATTAGGAATTGGGCATTACCAATTGGGGAGAAAAATTTAGAAAAATAAAAGTAAATATATAAAAGTGCTGTTATAAAATTATAAGCTTCACATTTCTTCCATTGAACATACAAAAATTGGCCCGCATTCACTGCCATTGTAAGTGCCTCGCTGTAACCTCGATTTTTTTTTTTTCTTTTTTAAGAAAAAGAGGGACAAGTCGATATATATTTTTGAGGAAATCAACATTATGCTGCAAATGCTGCTGATTGAGCTTAACTTGTTTTGAACCCGGAATATTCCTTTAACATGGAATCAATATCAATGTCATAAATTTTCTTACTTTCAATTAGTGAACTTATTTATACCAGTGTAGAATCTGAAATATTTCTTCTTCATTTTACTTTAAATTAATTCCAAATACTAAAACTTTGTTTCTTTTCAGGTTTAAATCAGATTTGAATTTTTGATTGTCAATGTGGACTCCCCACTGCTATATGTAATACATCATGAAGCATGTTCTTAAGTGATAAACTTAAATGTCAACCGTCTTACCATGACTCCCTGAGCCCATCCAAAGCGTGTTGGTTCTGGAGGAGGTTCTGCCGATTCGTCTTCCTCTGGGCTCTGTTTGTCCACACTCGTCTCCTCATACAGAGGAGGTGGAGATGGGTCATCCTGGAAGAAATCTTAAATATACTCATGGAAAGCATGATTTTCTTTTTTGATTTTTCTTTTACTGTTGTTTTTCTTTGGATGTTTTTATGTTGAAGCCATGACAGTGTGTTCTAACAGACTGAATGCATCCAAAATAGTCAATTGGTTTATATTATAAGCTATTCAACATTTTCTTTGGATTAGGAAGCGCTGTCACTGATATAAAGTACTGTGCAAAAGTTTTAGGCACTTGTGAAAAATGTTGCATAGTGAGACTGTCTTAAATATAATGTCAGAAATAGTTTTCATTTATCAGTGAACATCATACAAGGTCCAGTAGACATAAAAAAGCTAAATCAATATTTGGTGTGACCACCTTTGCCTTCATAACAGCACCAATTCTCCACAGTTGTTCTTGGTTGTTGGCAGATGAGATGTTTCTAGTTTGTCTCAGTTGGTTGTCTGTCTCTTCATGTAATCCCAGACTGACTCAATGTGCTATTGGGGTCATGCCATCTGTATCAAGGCTCCCTGTTCTTCTATTCTAATCTTTTCTATTTGCAAAAGGAACGTTTGGGAGTCTAAAATGTGTATTTCCTATTGAGACACTAAAGCTGAAGGTATAAATAACCATCTGAAGACAAATGCTTTTGTGTAACATCTTAAGTGCCTAAGACTTTTGCAGGGTACTGTACTTTAGTGTGTCAGCATTGCTTTTATATCTGTATCAGTTAATTTATCAAGTGCCATTTTATCAAGTCTCGCTGCTGCTGTTCTTACCTGAGGGTTGGAGTGAAGCTGAAAGAGAGAAGGTCTTGATTTCTTCGCTCTTCCAAAAATCTCTGTGTTAGTATAGAAGTCATAACTTGGTGGGGTATCCAATGTGTCATATCCAGAAAAGACTACAGAGCTGTGTGAGGCCACGCTGTCATTATCATAACTGCTACATCCCCCCAAACTGAATTTACGGTCGTCTCCATTGCTCAGTCCCGAAGAGACCGAGAATTGGCTTCTGTTGGTTGTGAGGTTCATTCCTTCATTGGCCTGTGGATGATCTCCACATAAGTGAATTGAAGATGTCTGAATAAAGCAAGGGGTCGATTCGAAGGGTTATATTATACCTGAGCCGGAAGGAACCTCTTTTGACGGTTTAATTAGTATGAGAACATATTCAGGACCTTTTTTTATCGGTCATTAATTCTTAAGTGTTTCCGTAGGGCCTTTAGCTTGTATTGGGGCTTGTAAACATCCTCAGAACATGTAATGACAGAGATCTTTGGTAAGATGTCCTTGACAGAAGTTCTCAAGGACACGTTGCATTTTTTGAGATTGAGACCTGCACGTGTCATTTATCTGTATCTCAAGAGACTGAGAATGAGCTCTTTATTTAATATACAATGGAAAACATATTGTTAGCTTGTACGATAGAACAAAATTCCTGAAATATTGAGTTACTATGACTTCTGCAATTGCTTTTTTGGACAGATATAGTGATCATGCTTGTGCATGAGAGATAAATTCTAAATTCCTCTAAGGTCCTTTCTGAACAATGAAATGTAAATGTTTGGTTTAGATACAAGATAAAGATTAATAAACAATATATATGGACAAATGGAGAAATATGTTGACCAAGATAGTATATTCATCTTGCTCAGTGAATTTTCCAAGTCGTGACCTTCATTTAGCTGCTTCAAACCGCCTTGACAAAGCTCTTGGTGGTTCCAACTGAAAGACTTTGGCCTTGAGCAATGACTGATCATTGCTGTAGCAGTTCCTCATTAACTGAAAGACTAATGTCCACCAGTGCATGTGACCAGGGGAGCAGTATTGGGTTAAGTAATTATTTCTGCAGAAATTGGTCTGGAAGCCCCAAAGGTGGAGCCTTTTCCATGTAATCAGTGCAGATCCTGCACACAAATCCACAGGTGCTCTCCTTTGAAGCACATTTTTGATTACATTTCTATTATTAGACTCAAAGAGCTTCAGCAGAAACCCAACAGCTAAATGGACATATTGAAAACCTCATGTTCGAGGGGATCTGTCATAGCAAGGAATTTAAGACTGTACAAAGCAATTCAAACAACTGTAAAATGAGTCTATTGTATGTTGAATGTATATAAGTCAAAGTAATGTTTCATTACACCAAAAGAATATTTAAACAGATATAAAAACAAATCTAATATTGTGATGAAGAAATGAAGGGGCAAGCACAATTACTTGTAGTGGGGTCCCAAAGTCTGAGACCACATTGAAAATCTGGGACTCAAAATCTAATTTTAAACTGTTGTAAGATTTTGAAACAATTAAAACAAAGAAAGGTTGTGACATAAATTTAAGAGGACATTTTTGAGATTCTGCACTATTTCTAGGTCAAATAATCAAATGTAAGCAAATTTGTGACAGTGGCCATATTAACTACTTTGTACAAAAGTTGAATTTCCTCTTTGAAGATGAAGATGCTCCTTGGAACATCCACAAATGATAGCCTCATCCACACTAGTCTGTTTTCAGTTTCCTAATGTCAGTTTTCCAAAGCAGGCCTAAGCGGTAATGGAGAGTGTTTTCCATTCTAGTGTGGAAGTGAGGCGTAAACGTAGTGAAATCAATGCATTTTCAAACAAAAACATGTTAGTGTGGACGCAGCCTCAGCAAGACAGAAATTTTTCAATTTTTTAACCTTCCAATGGTTTTGATTATATGAGCGGTACAAGACTTTGACACCTTTCCCCCACTTGCCATTTCTAAATAAAAAAAAAAATTGGACTTTAAATAAACCTTTGCTGTTTGTGGTCAAAAATTGACCGACTAAAGGAAATGAAGGAGATTAATTATTTTTTTTTTATTTGTCAAATGCAATATAAATATCAGCCACAATGCAGAAAAAACACCCACAGAACACACACACACACACACACACACACAGAGAGAGAGAGAGAGAGAGAGAGAGAGAAATTAAACGGTGACACAATAACACAGAGCTTTCTTTTACGGAGTATTTACAGTATGTAAAATAAAATCTATCAAATCAGCCTCAATGAACACACACATATATAAATGAGGGAGTAAGACCAAAACATACCCACAATGCAACACACACACACTCACTTACACTCAGAAATAAACAAGAGAGACTAACACAGAACGCCCACACACACGTTGGTGCAGCTATCATTATGAGGACTTTACATAGACATAATGATTTTTATACTGTATGAACTATAGATTTTATCCCCTAACCCTAAACACAATCCTCAAAAAAAACTTTGTGCATTTTTACATTTTCAGTCAAATATGAATATGTTTTTTTTTTTAAGTGATTTGAATTATGGGGACACTAGAAATGTCCTCATAAACCACATTTATAGCAAAATACCCTTGTAATTGCCAGTTTGTAATCTTAAAAAAAAAAGTCCTCGTACTTAATCTTGGTTGTGCAAATGTTTTATTTCAAAGAACCATTGCCGTGATTTTTTATGAATTTTATACATGCTTTACACATGCACATACATATATAGTCTGTAAAAGGGATGGATGAGGTGATCCTTATGAACAAATGAGTCTTCTGAGGTAGAGCTCCTCTTTGTAATGCTGTTGGCAGTGGTGTGGTGCCACCCTGGTGTTGTGAAATAGCCGGCTTATCGCGGACGTGTGACATCGGCCTGATTCACAACACCAGCTGCAGCACACACACCTTACAAACACCAGTCTGAACGGTGTGAAGATGAATCTTTGTCTTCCATGTCTTCTTTCAGAATAGAGTTCCTGTCCAACATACTATAACAACATCAGAGTTCCCACACTCCAGCGAATTTCCATTTCTTTTCCATGGACAAAAGACTTAGAAAAAAACAATCTTAGCTGACAGACCTTTTGGCAAATTAAACAATTTGTGAACCATTTTGACGGATTCATTGTGAAGAACGTCACAAACTCAATTCACAAATCAGATATCACTATAGTTTGCAAGCAGGTTTTACTCTACACATGAGCAATACACAAAGCATAACTATAAAGTAAGCATAGCAATTTCATGACTTAAGATTTGATTATTTTCCATGACCTGTCCGTGCACAAAAAGCACAATTTTTCCCCATGATCATGGGAACTGTAGAATATACAATAAATTATATTAGAACTAGATTCTTTTTTTGCTGAATACATTTAGTTTAAGACTGAACTGCAGTGTAGACAAAGTTTTTATTATTCCCCATAGTACCGAAGAATGGTTTTAATTAGAGTAATTCCAGCATCTTTAATTTAGAACAGTGGATTGTAAAACACAAATATCCAGATGCTAACAGTTAAAAATGCAAAGCAGAGCTTAGAAGGAGCTGAAGCAGTTACTGCAGTCGGGTGTGACGGAGCCAACATGTCCATCTGTGTGCTCTACGGGCATTTCCTCCATAACCCACCATCTGCTGAGAGAATCAGTGTCACATACACACTACTGCTCTCTAACTCTCTTTGAAAAGGGCTTCAAATCTACCCTGACAGGCCACTTATTTGTACAGTAAGTTTGTTTCACAAGCTAGTTTTTGATGATGAATGCGTGAGTGAAAATTCCAGGGCATAAAGTACAGTGCATACCATTTCATAGCCACCAAATCGGTTCGTTGACTAATCTCCAGGGGCAGATCATGGTCCCACAAGGCTCCAGGGCACACGCCCTTGGAAGCCCACCTGCCACTACCCCTACTGGCGGACTTGGACTGGCTTTGGAGCCCAGGGAAAATGAGCCCAGTCCATATTCAGCCTTGCTAATCTCATTTTTTGCAATACCATAAAATAATATCTGATCTACAAATCAATTGTTTGATTTCGTTACTGGATATCATGAGGTATAAAATGGTAATCATGTATTTGCTTAGCCTGAAATAACTTAATATATGACTTTGGCTTTAAAATAATTCATGCATGCAACTAAAATGAACATATTGGTAGGGCAAAACAAAGATGACACTTGAAATTAAAACTAACTTCTGAAAATAATGAGGGTTTATGATAGACAGGAAACAGAAACAAAATAGAACTGAAAATTTTTCTTTTATTATTTCAAAAAAAGAAAAGAAAATACAAATAAATCGACACCAAATGATAGTGGAATGAGGATAATGAAAGAGTTGCTGGACAAGACAGGATAGGTAGGGTAGGTGGGTCTCAGTTCATTAGAACCTCCATCTGAACAAGCCTGGCATTGGTATCTCCAGCCATCCGATACGGAATCATCCCAGCAAACGTGATAAGCGCCCGAGCCTGACAGCGCAGAAGCTGCAGATAAAAGCAGGCAAATACAAATACAAAGGCATGACTTCAAGCAGGTGCTTCTAACAGAACAAAATGGAAAGAAGCTCATCTCATAAATCAAGATTAACAGGCAGTCATAACGGTCATGTCCAATGTCAGTCATGGATAATCATGGCTTCACATTTGAATAAGCAATGATCATGAGGGTTTTATCGTAGAGAACACGGTCTTCTTACTGTGTCTCGGTCATCTAGGGTACGCTGTGGTCTTCCTGGTGTGCCTGCTGTAGCCCCCTTTAGACGCTTGTACTGCGTGAACAGAATATTCATTGTGGCGAGAAGAACCTCAGACAAATTATGTCTGACCTGTAGAAAGGTTAAACACAATGGAGAGAATGTCACATGAATAAAGGCTGCCATTCCAAGTATTACAAAGCTCACATCTCAGATCAGTTCCAGTCAGATCTCTTACTTCATCACTAAAATTTCTAAAGGCAGCGACCCGCTCCTCAACACTGTCCTGACTTAAAGGAACCAGCTTCAGTCTCTCAATCACCTGATTAAGAATAACAGAAAAAGAGAGCTGTAATTGGTTAAACACAGCAGAATTGAGCAATGGTCTGTAGGGGTTTTACTCCTACAGGAACTTACATCATAGGCTCGATCAATGTGGCCAGCGTGGTACTCATCAAAGAACGTCATTAGGTCCAGAAGCAGGTAGAAGGTGCTATCTACAGACTTTTCCCCAGCTATACCGTTAGCACGGTATCTGTAACCACAGAAATACAATGTACCATTTGGTGTTGATCAATTAAACTACAGGACCAAAATACTATGATTCACCACAAATCCCACCATGGAGGTTTATGGTGCAAATAAACTATGCAGTGCAGTGGTTCTCAACAGCTTTTTTACAAAAGTTAACAAAACTGTCCTAAAAATCTAACATGAAACCTGTCCATGTTGGCATCAGCCTAATTTGGATAGCTTCTACCAAATGAAAGATGAATTTGGCACAGATTACAACATTTAACATCAACAACAAAAGATATGTGAAGTGTTGCATTTAGCATTGTTTTTTCCCTGCTGACCATGACATTATCAAGACATTTGTGCAGCACATTTTGTAATCATGACCCACCAGTTAAGAACCACTGATACAGAGTAACAATAACGGGGCCAATTTACCACTTTATTGTTTAAATGGTAAATCCTCACCGTTCAGCAATAGCGACCGCCATGTTCTTGAGTCGCTCTTTGTTAGACTGGGGTTCGCTGACTTGAGCAATAACTGGACTCAACAATCTGTTAATCAGCTCCAGAACCTTATCAGGGTTCTGATGCAGAAAGAAAAGAGGTTTTAGATTCCATATTTTATAGACCAGGGACTGAAAACTTTCCAAGGAATGAAAAATATTTTTTTTTTTGCATAACATAACCGAAAATGGGAACCTTTCAATTGTTACGGTTTGAAAACGTTATTTTTGAAATGTTGGTAATCGGTTAATTTCGTTCTGATAACTTTTTTCATGACACCAAAGTCTAAATGGTTTATTACAGAACATTTTTGGAATTACAGCACTTCCTGTTGCTTCTTTCTTTTTAGTAGAACATGATTGGCATGTGCTTTGATCCTGAAGGAAATTTTTCTTTGCCTAATTGCACATTGTGGATATAGCCTTCTTTGACATGCTGAAGACCTTTTAGACAACTACATATAATTACTAGAAATACATGCACGGTTAATCCAAAAACAAATAAATTACTGAGCTAAAAAGTAAATTTCTCTGTTTTTACGGAATTAATATTAGATATGATTGATTCATTGATTCAGCTGCCGGGTTCTGAACAAAAAGCAGATCTGTTATTAAACAAATTATTAAAATAACAATTACATATTTAAAATAAAGTAATTTGGCCTGAATAAAATGAAGTTTAGTCCAAACACACCCAAGCGGTGTGTTCATGCATGCAGGAGAGAGACATTTATTTTAGATGGCCAGATGTGTTTTTGAAATATTTAAAATATTTTTGGGGATATATATAATATTAAGAATATATTTATTGAAAAGATTTTATTTTATATAGGCAACGGTATACTTTGCTTATGATTTCTATGCTGATAATTTCCCCACATATTGCTTATCACTTATTATTTTTTTTTTTTTTAGATGAGGCAAGTCTCTTATTCTGAGCACATTTTACAAGACTAGGCCCCTTTTTTTTCTTGAGATCTGGTAACACTGCAACTGGTACATCACCCACCCTTAGCATAGAGTACATTTTTAAAAAGAAAGTTATTAACCCTTCTTTATTTTCATTCTAATTGTTTAACAGTTGCAAAGGGAGGCAGCAGAACACTGGTACCGGAACAAAATATAGTTTCTGCTCAAAACGAACTATTATGTTATATATATATATATTTTTTTAAACACTGGTATAGACATCTACTCTCAGATCCCAGCCTAATAAACCCAACAGCATGTCAAGCCTAAGCTTACCTTGGCTAACTCATACAGTTTAACAGCCTCCTCAAACAACCCCTTGTTCTCAGCCTCCAAGGCTACTTTACTGATGATGGCCCGTGTGTCTCCAGCAAACTTGTCAATCACGCCGGGCTGAAGGGATTCATACAAAAACTGCTTAGAGCTCAGCAAGACTTTGAATGCACAATTGTGTTGTCAAATGGGATTGAGCATGAAAGGACAGACTGTGTTGTAAAGGCCTTTGAGACAATAGAACATTCTACAGAATCCTGTAAGGCTGAATAAGGAAAATAATGAACGAGTCTGTGCACAATGACTCGAAATAAGTTACCGAGAAAGAACAGTGGCACATTCAAAGCCAGTCTTTAAGTCATACTGCTAGTAAGGTGACATCTAATTAGACGAACACAAAAGCTTCCAAAATACCTTTCTGCTGCCATCTTTTTCAAGTCTTCCAAGAAGCATATCAAACTACAGAAAGACAGAGTTAAGTATTGACAGGTATTATGGAATAGTAATAATAATAATAATAATTAGCATGCAGAATATCTTCCTTCAATAAGAATTTTTACCTCCCGACTCTCGATGACTAGCTCGCTGACACAGCGCATAAACATGTTTTCTCCTTGGCTGTCCTTCTCATTCCTGTAACCAATCAGAGAACAGGACATCAACGATTGCGAGTTCTCAGTCAGTACAGTACAGTAATTACACCATTTGTAGCATGAAAGCACTTTCACCAGTGAAAGAGCGTGTTCACTTTGATACGCATACAAACCCCAAGATAAAAAACTTTTAGAAGATCAACGGTTTCCTTTTTGTAACAATGGCTGCGAGGTCTCTTAAACAATAGGGCGAGTTACCACTAAATTCTCAGTGTGCATGGAACGGGTTTAATTATTCATGGATCATTCGTGGAAGGTTCCGAGTTATTCATGACAACTTAATCACTTCTTGGAGAGGGATTTCAACACCAATTTTCAGAGAAATTGAAATGACTTTCAGTTCAGCCACTGATCAAACAAAAACAGAATCTGATCTATGAATAGTTTCTGTGTATCTTTAGTATAGATTTTTTAACAGCTGTGAAAGATGACTGATTTGAGATCACATGTTGTATTGTTACCAAGATGACCCCAGAGTGAGGGTGAATGAGAGGTTTACATTTTCAAGAATTTTTCATAATCGATTGTCTTTCCAATTAACAATGAATTAACTGTTAATGTTAATACCAACTATGTGCCCACTAATATAGCATACTTTTCAATATATGTAAATCAACTGTATTTTCATATATTTAGATAATGTTATAAGAATTTAATTAAACTCACTGTAATTATTATAATTAATATGAATAAAAAAATATTGAAAAGATTCCACATTCTGTGGAATAGCTTGCATGATTGTTGATCATGAGCTGCCGTAGGGTGAGCATACCGCAGGAAGTAGAAATACTGCAGGGCCTCTCGAGGGTCAGTGGACTCAAACTTTCGGGTGTAGAGCATAAGCAGCCTGATGAAGTTTAGCCGTCGCACCATTGGAGGATCTCCTGCCTCCTGACTCACTGAAAGCAAGATATCAGAAATCTCTTTATAAAGATCATTTATCAGTGAATCTAAATAACTGTAATGTTAATACAAGTAGTCTGCACTATACTTCAGAGAACACAAACATTTGAATAGTGGCTTACAAAGTTGTGCACTCTGGCCCGATGATTTGAGTAGCAGTTTGAGTTCATACAGAACCAAAGCTACGTGGACGGCGTGGCTGCGAAGACGCTCCACTCGGAAGAGGAACGCTATGGCCGCCTCGAACTGCGCAGTCAGGAAAAGCACCTGGAAGTAAAGGAAGGGCTGGTGGCTAGCCGAAAAATGAGATTCACCTGCAAAAAACAATTAAAACAGTGTCCTAAAGCCACAACACCTTTACAAACACATTTATGAGTCTTTGGAATAATCCTAAACCACTTGCAGAATAATCGAAATAACAACATGCACATGCAAATGTAGCCTGTAATGATTTGAAACTAAAGGAATTTAAATGCTTCTTTAAGCAAGTAATGGGTTCTGCATAAATCTTCCTCAGCTGTGGAGTGCTTAAGTAGGCTGTTTCATTTCCATTTGCATTTGTTGGTATAATCCCTTCTCATTTAAACTGCGGTTAAAACTGACGTCTTAAAACAGCATTGAAAAGACCTGCTGCGTCTTTGCATGGAGCGTAATGGCAGCGCAGCTGGGAGTGGAGTCGTCTTATCAGCGAGAGAGGGAGTCTTTAATGTGGTGTACTGCAGGAGCACTGGAGAGATAAGACTGACTCATCAGGCAGGTGGTAGAAACTAAGTGGATGCCTTTTTAAAATTGGGCAGGGAGAAGTTTAAGAGAAAATGAGAAAACAGCACAATGACATGCACTTTTATCTGGGCTAGGCACACTGGCAGAAAATGGATAGGGGTTTTGCATACTGACAAACTTCCTACTCTTTCAAATACCCATTTAAATCTCTTCCTTCAGGACTGAAGAGGATCTACAGATAAACAAGATGATTTATTTGCTTTATTGCTCTTACGAAGCCACTTGATTAATAGAGCTGAGATCTCTCCCAATGCATTGTTAGGACACTGTGATTCTGTCAACATATTGTAATTATTTTTGTAACTATAATATTTTTTTCAAGTGTCTGACTAATATATGGGCCAGGCTAATGAATCAATGATAACTCTGCCTGGTTAACAAGTTCTTCTTGAGTGACGAAATCTACCGACAGCAATATCAATGGATAAAGCACATTTTCTGATTTCAATTTATTTATTTTGTGAATTTTGAGTAAAAAAAAAAAGTACAATATTTCAATTGACTAAATGCCACAAATGTGCTTATTTGATTAGTGATCTGGAAATGTCTTTTATTTTGTAATCATTTCACGTTATTGTTTCTATTACTTCCAGGTTTTCAATGTGGACCTTTCTACCTCACTGTATATAGGCATTATTTTGCCAATCGCTGCTCTCTAGATATTAGCATCATTAAATGAAAAACCCATCACTATTATTTACTGATTTTAGTGATCAATTATTATTGATCACTATTATTTACTGTTAAAAAATAACTCACCGTAGTCCTCCAGTAGTTGCTTTTGAAACTGGGCCAATGTCATTCTGTCCTGAGGAGAACTGCTGCCGTCCTCATCAAAACACACTTGATTTAGCTGGAAGGGACAAAGGACAGTTCAAAACAATCAGTTGTGGAATCAGTGCTAAATCTATTCAGATCTCTTAAGAGCCCAGTCGTTATCCAAACTTAGGCTGGATGTACACGGTGCAAGTTATGACACTCAGGATGTTGTAAGCCCCCTGCACATGTTACGAGTCAGTTTATCTGATAATCATACAAATGCAGTGGTACACATCATGACTATGTGAGCAGAGGAATTCTGACATAATCACATGGATTTTCACACTAGTTTATCATAATAAAACAAGGAGGCAATTTCTTTCCATGTAGCAGTAATAGTTAAAAACAATAGATAAAAAAACAAAGACGACTGGTAGGGCCATCATCATTTACCTTTTTTTGTTTTTTAAATTGACAATTATTTTAAAATGCTCTCCGACATTTGACAGATTTGGATTTCAAGGGTAGGCTGTCTTATTTTATGACTGTATACATCACTCATTACAGCAGCGTGTTACTGCCAGTTACTGCATGAAAATAGAGTGCACCAAAAGTTCAACATAAAGTGAGCAAAATCGCCAGATCATTTCTGCCATTTGCAGTATACCCGATTTCTGATTTATTTTAGTGGAGTGCCTAGTGGAGTTATGCTTGCTTCTCGTCTGTCACTGCATATTCAGACATACTGAAGAAGATCCATGAAGTCTTGTAAATGTGAATATAATTTAAAGCCGCACATAGCCAGCAAAGTTTAAAAACCTTGTTTTAGTGAAGCAGTTGATTAACAGGTAGAACTTTCATTCTAGAAGTCTTTGGTTTCACCAGACACAAACTTGGGGAAGACAAAAATCTATCACAAATCCACTATTGTGTGCAGAACAATTATAATGGATAATACACATCACTGAATGTAGCCCTATAACTGAGATGAATACAAGAATGATGGATAAATATAGACCCTGAAGAAAATTTACAACTCAGCCTGTCAAGAGTGATG
Source organism: Moxostoma hubbsi (assembly GCA_032164185.1). Taxonomy (NCBI): domain Eukaryota; kingdom Metazoa; phylum Chordata; class Actinopteri; order Cypriniformes; family Catostomidae; genus Moxostoma; species Moxostoma hubbsi. The sequence goes on from JAVLUX010000019.1 coordinate 24,262,408, forward strand.
AAGAAATTTTTTCCAAGCACAACTTCTGGGTATGGCAAAGGATTTGGTTGAAGAGCAGAGAACAGTATGGCATGACATGGCTTGCATGACATGCGAAAAACCCACCGTGTACGCCCGGCCTAACAGACAAACTGGGCGTAACTAATTTAAAGCTGAAGAATGTCATTTATGCACTTCTAACACCATCAACTATAACTGGAAAAATAAACAATGTTTCAAACAGATTTCTGAATACGCCCCTCATCTGCTGTTGTTCAAACAGTCAGATAGTCCCATCCCAACTCATGCCATTGGTTGAGTAACGTTGTTGGGTGGGGTATAAGTGGGTCGCTTGAAACAAATACAGGAATTTTTATAGCATTACAGACACTGTTTACAGTTTTTCAAGAAAATAATTAATGAATGGCTGATTATAGTTGTCTCTGCATATTAATCTGGAATAGACAAAAGCATTTTAACACAGAGAAAGTTACATACTTCAGCTTTAAACACAACTGAAGCAATATCTATTGTAGAAAATCAAATATACTGTACTTCCACAAGAAGAGAACAACATCTGTGGGAGTCTTTGGATTTTTTTTAGCGATGCATGCTCACATCTGCAACAATGTCTATATCAGTGACCAGAGGACCTCTCACCTTGAGCCACAAGTAGTCTTCTGTCTTATCAGCTACCTCTCCATGGTTGTCAGAAATGTCGCATTTGCCGATGAGGCAGTAGACGGCGCGCTTGTAAGGGTCTGCGCTGTTCCTCAGCACACGCCGGTAATGAAGCCGCAGTTTATTCTCTGTAGCTGGAGACAGACTGGAGAAGAGAGAGAGAAAAAAAAAACAGCACACTGGTTTAAAACACATAGCAGATTTACTCAACTGAATGAATAGCTCTATTCCAAATCCTAGTGAGCTGCTTCATTGCCTACTGCCTACACAGTCGGCTACCTTCTATGGCAGCATTGTTACTGGAACGGAACCTCTTAAGTAACTGATTTGGAACAGATTTCACTGAGCTCGTCACATAGCATTAAGGACAGCCTTTTACCCGAGAGATAAAAGCAATGTTCCCCTAGAATTTGGCTCAAACGAGATGTCTTTGGAGGCAGAATAATTCTTGCCTACCCTTTGGAACAGTCTTCAAATACTATGGAGGCAGCTCCTTAGATTTTGCAGAGCAAGAGCAATTCAGTACATAGACAAAGACTCATATTATAAAACAAGATTCATATAACAACCTATGGAATACATTTGACGTAGGGAGAAAGTGCAAGCTAGGACAAGTGCACGAGAGAATGAGAGGGAGTTACCAAAATCAGAGAAGCAATATTTCTCTCCAGATGTGATCTAGTTTTCTGGGGTGTGTATGTGTGTTCTCACCGTCGGTCGGGACTGTTCATGTATTCCTGAAACCAGATCTTAAAGTCACCCAGCTGATGCTGTGCCCTGTTCACCACTTGCATAGCAGCAGGGAGATCTCCACAACGCAGGCAGAAATAGATCAGAGCCCAAACTGGATGTCCCTCCACCTCGCCATCCTGTCTCACACACACACACACACACACGGTTTATCTTCAGGTCACACAGCCTCCATTTACTCCCTTTTTACATTCAAGCCTGAAATAAGCAGCTTATTTGCCCATGCAATGAGAAACCACTGCAGTTATCTAAACTACATCGTGCCACACTCCGAGTACTTTACTCTAGAGTATCTGCAGCGATGGCATCTAGCATGACGCAGTGCTGTCTGAGCTGTGGAGGAATTTTGCTGCAGTACCTGCATGCCTGGCAGTGGGGTTGTCAGCTTGATGTTCAGAAAGCTGCATACCAGCTGATAAGTGCCAGGTATGCCGCCCAACTGTGCCTGGTGCAGGTTCCCAAACACGGTCACCATAGTGTAATTTTTATAGCTGTACAAAAGGGAAACAGGTCAGTTTAGACACAGGGGTTTTCATTGGATAAAAAAATACTACTTTTTTTTTAGCCAATTTTCATAAGCTGTTAGTTTTTGTTTGTCTCTAAACCTGGGGCACCCATTGGTGAATAGAAATTGGAGCAAGTTACATTTTTTTTTTAAATGTTGCATTTTAAGCCTGGACTATATCAACATGTGTATAGTACCATATTGACATATTTACATATTTTTTTGCTTACACAAAGCCATAAACATTACTGATGTAAAGAGTCATATATTTACTAATTACAACTTAATACATTTAAAAGTGAGAGAGACAATTAAATGTTTTTTGAACTTTAGCTACTTTAATTTAGTTTTAAATTTATTTTCTGAAAATAAAAAAGGTTGAAATAATTGGAGGCACCCCACAGATTTGCTGCAGACACCTGCTCTCATCAAAGACTATGTTGCATTTCTCCATTGGTTTCTGCCCTTTCTCTCACCTGTTCTCCAAGAACTGCAGGGCTTGTCTGACAAAAGCCATCTGCATGTCCACAGACACTCGACTCTTCAGTGTGTCTTTTGCAGGAACCAAGAGAACATCTGTCATCTGCTTCACCATGAGCCACATGTCTGACACATTCTACAAACACATGCATAAATGACTTTAAAAGCATCATTATCTAGCTTATTATTAACTCATTAAAAGTTATTTCTAGGACTGGGTGATATGGCTAAATCATTTGTCTAAATATTTATGTATTTTTTCTGAAATTCCTATTAAAATGTATTAAAAAGGCATAAAATGGAAGAGCCATTATTTTGATCAAACAGCCATTGTAGCCAAGTAGAATCAAAATGTTTAATGTATGAACTGAAACAGTAAAAATATAGTAATTCATATTCAACGCTTGTTTTCATACTGTTTTCACTAAATGAACACATTAAGTAATTGTTTTTATTGTTTTTTATTTATTATGCACCAATATAACAATACATGTTAATAAATAGAAATATAGCCCACATATACAGTATTTTGGCTAAAACATTTAAATACATGAAAAATGCAAAGGGGGGACTTTCATTACTATTTTTGAGTGATGCAAACAAATAACTGAATTTGAGTTTTAAAAACATTTGATTGAAACAGACAGTTAGAACTGATTCATGGAAATTAATCGATTTTGCCTACTCTAACAGTTTTTGATTCTGTTTAAATCGGAGTTGCTAACATGGTCTTAACCCTTTCATGTTCTAGACAAGGACCACAAAAATATAAATCTTAGGAAATGTAATGGCCCTATTAATAACACAAAGACAATGCTAAAGCCATTCAGATAGAGACAAAATGTGACATACCTTATCATCCAGGCTGTTAGCCACTGAGGCAAAGAGATCTCCCAGATTGGGCTGAATATGCCCATTTACTATCTTCTCATTGAAGATGTAGATCTAAAGGTGGGAGGGGAAATGCTCATTAAGAATGGAGATGATCAATGATTGATTGTTGTCTAAGAACAAGTTCTAGACAGTAGGATGCACTATGATCTGGAGGTGAAGTGATGGATGACGAAAAACAAAACAAGAGGATAAAAATGTTCAGAAGGTCATCGAAAAAGAGTAAAAAGACGAGGAGGGTGACTCCGCAGGCAATGTGACGCCACATGATGAAAGAAAGAAATCAAGGCAATAGAAGAGAGATGACAAAAAAGGAGAACAAAGGATGATAGCGAGAAACAGCCCTTCCCTTTGTTGATAGATTGTGTGCTTAACCATCATGCTTCTTTCCAGCCTATCAATCGTGCTTGGCTCGCAGTTAGCTAGACTTGTATCTAGCTAACTAAGCGAGAGTAACCAAAGCCAAGAGCCAAGCTAGACTTAAATAATGGAGCTGTGACGCCTGTGGTTTATTAAAAATATCTTAAAACAAGGGATTCATGATATATTGGTGACTAGATTGATATTGTTTTTTCTTATTGTTGGCATAATTAGGTTGATATTGGAAGCAGATAATAACATGAAATATTTTTATTTAAAATGTATAAATAGTACTAAACAGTTATCTTGTCTACTGCACAATACACTCACTGAGCACTTTATTAGGAACACCTGTACATCTATTTATTCATGTGATTATCTAAATCACAATTGTGTGGCAGCAGTGCAGTGCATAATATCATCCACATACGGATCATGAGCTTATTTAATACTCACATCAACCATCAGATGGGGAAAAAATTTTATCTCAGTGATTTCGACTGTGGCATGATTGTTGGTGCCAGATGGGTTGGTTTGAATATTTCTGTAACTGTTGATCTCCTACAGTCTATTACAGTCTCTATAATATACTCAGAATGGTGCCAAAAACATTTTGTGAGCGGCAGTTCTGTGGACAGAAACGCCTTGATGATGAGAGAGGTCAATGGAGAATGGCCTACATCGGACACTTTATTAGGACCATAGTGTTCCTAATTAACCCTCTGGGGTCGACGGACGTGCCAGCGTGTCCTGCTGGATATTTTCGACATTACAGCAGAAACAACTTAAAATTCTCCGTCATTTTGGGCATACAGTTAAGTGTAAAACATCATTAGAGACATAAAGGGTCTACTTTTATTTGTGTACACTCATAATAACAATGAAACATTGTGCTTTTGTAAAATAAAGAAAATAAAAAGGGTGAGCTTTCAGCTGTCTCTGTGTTCACAAGAATATTTCAGAAACACGTCACAAAAATGAACTGAAACTCCGCGAATACTTATCACACAAACATGAAACATATGTCTAAAGGTGTGAATTACAATCCATATTCATGATCGTTCACGGCTCCTCGCATATTACCTTTCAACATTAAAATTGTCTTACAAAAATTTAATTACTATATTGTTTTGTATGAATGAGTGATCAGGATGGTTTTCACATCATTTTGTAGCAAAAACTCTAGGCTACAAGATCCAGCACTCAAAAGTCTTGTGGACAAATGTTTAGTATGTGTTAAATGGCCTAATTTCAGTGACTTAACATTTTATTTTTTTTCAAAAATACAAACTTGTACATACATGTTGCTCACATATTATTGTAGCCCAGTTTGTGCTGAATACAGTGTTATCAAACTTTAGCCATTAATATGTTTTTAAGCAACTGAAAAAAAAAAGCACAAATGTCAAGGCATGTCAAATCTTCTCCAGGGCCCAAAATACCCTCAGACCCCAGAGGGTTAAGTGCTCAGTGAGTGTAGATGTTTTATAATTGTGGCTCTTTACAAACCTGTCTGCTATAGGCAACTTCCATACTGTCCAGCACGCTGCGTCCTGGAACTCTAACCTCACTCACAAAGCTGGGCTGTGGGGTGAACACAAAGCAAAAGCCTTGTTAACACACAAACAAGAATGTCTACACAACGAAGCAGTATTAATATTCTCTCTTGAGTGTGTGTGTGTGTGTGTATATGAGTGCCTTTAAAAATGTGGGTTTGACAAGTGCAAAAGCCTTCATTTATCTCTGAAAGTTGTTTTTAATCTAAACACAGTGACCAATGTTGTGTGAAGCTATTGTGAGGAACATAACTTGCACTTAAGAGCACATAGTTCACGTGTGTGTGTATGCACAATCCTAAAATCTTCTATATGAATAGGAATTTAGCCTTTATAAAAAGTAATAAATAAAACCATACTTTGTTTTATTGAAATGTTGAGCTTATTGTTTTTATCCCCTTACATGACACCTAAACCTAACCATCACAGGAACCTTTTTGAATTTTACATATAACATTATATTAACATGTTTATTAAGTCATTTACATATTAGAGAGTTTTGACAGATCTCCACAATGCAAGTGATTTTAGGTCTTACTCTCCTTGTGAGGACAATTGGTCCCCAAAGTGTAGGCAAAACCTAATACACACACCCACTCTCATACCCGCTATACACACACACACACACACACACACTTACACATTCCCCGGTAGTCAAATTCCGTGAATAGCCAGGCAAGAAAGCAATTGAGGCATTGTAGTTTATGTGACTATGCGGCAGGGAAGGGCAACTCAGGATGGTTGTACAGGGAAGAGTGAGCTCCTGGCATAGGATGCGAACAGCAGGTCACACATGGAAAATTTAACTGCCGTTTAATAATTAAAGCAGCAGGACAGCAGTCAAAAATCTCCTCGAGCATGCAAACATGCATGCATGTGTGTCCAAATACACACAAACTCTAGTTTAATTTCCTTTATTGGACAACAAAAGACAGGGCAGGCGTAAAAATGAAAGAATAATATGATATTTTTTGTGTTTTCAAAAAGGATGTTTTTGTTTGCCGTATACACAATATTGCTCCACTTGAGGACACAAAAAAATGTGTTTTTGTGTATATATTATTCAGAGGAGTGCTTGTCATCTTCAATGTTTTCTTCATCCTTCTCTCATGCCAACCTCTCCATTTTTTGACAGCAAAGATTGTGTAAGCTGCCAAAAGGAGCTTTTTTTTATGAATAATACCTTCTAAAAGAAGCCAATGTCATATCATCTTACTGTCACATGACCAAATTTTAATTTTCTGCATGCCATGAACATCTACATGTAAAAATCCAACAAAGAGCTCATTACATGAAGAAATTTTATTTCTCTTTGAAAACATCTATATCTATTGGTTTGCAATCTCTTACACATATTTAAAAAATTATGTAAACAATAAAATGCAACTACACACATAATGGTATACAGTAACTACATAAAACCAAAATCAGGTTTTAGACAATGATCTGTCATGTGACAGATGGGTTTGGCTCAACTGTGCTCAGACAGAGAAAACAGTAAATTTTGCATACTGTTAGCCAGTTCATGTTAATAATACTAAATTTTATTGTTTGATTTTAAAGGCTTTAAAGATTTTTTTCTTTTGTATATAATAAACAAGTCTGGTATTGGGTTTCGGTCATTTAATGTCCAATGTAAAAGCAATTGAGATGCACTGCTCTGAGGTTTGAAAAAAAAAAAGAAGCTTAAAGAAAAGCTGTTGCCAGATAAGATTTCACTGATGCCGAGATCCAGGCCACACATAGCCACAGGCTGGGTATAACATGCCAAGAGATCTGAACACAAGCTGCTCATATGGTAAATGAGAACATTTGTACTTCATCGCACAACATTACATGTGTAAGGTTTTTGTGTGCCATCATATCATATATCATACACGTGAGGCATATAATTTCTTTCTCGTGTGCGCGTGTTGTGTTTTATGTAGTGTGTTGTTCCTCAGACCTCCACATCCTGGCTGAAGTCCAGTGCATCTTCCCCAGCTCCCAGCAGGGTGTGCAAAACCCTCTGTTTCACCTGCTCCCACTGCACCAACATAGAGTCTCTGTGGTACTCCTCTGCCAACAGAAATGTCTGTGAAATAGACAGAACAAGAGAACGAGAGATAGAATGACAGAGAACAGGGGTTGGATTTACAAGAAAACAACAAAAGACAAAAAAGTATAGAAAAAAGTAGGGCTTGGGGGAAAAAATTATTAAAAGTATTGCAATAGTTTACTTCATGATACTGTAATAATATTCTCACGACGAGAATCAATATTTTAGTTACATTTGTCATATCATATTTTTAGGTAAAAATTAAACCACTATTTAAACAAGTCTGTGAAAAGTGAAAACTGTAGCATTGGGTCAACGCACATGTAATTAATTATATTCTATCAAAATCCAAACTTAGAACGTGCAAAGAATGTAACTGCAAAAAGCAACAAGATAAGAGAAACAATTGAGTAATAGATAATAATATCACACTTTGAATAACTATAAACTAAACATTAGACATGTGCTGGTATTCGGTATTACAGTATATTGTGAAAATACAGTATAGAGCGCGATAAAGGCTTAAGCAGTTGTCACGATATGAAAATTGTATACTGGCACGTACCAACTAAAACAAGACAATCACAATATTATCCAGATACTGATATAATATCAGAGTCCCACCCCTAGAATAAAGAGTAATATGTAAAAGACAGAAACCCCTAAGTAAATATATAGATTACTCAATATGTGACGCATCAAAATTGTTAGTGGAGTAAGAAGAGAGCAGGTTGGATTTGGGGGCATGCTGTGCACAATAAGCGCTAATGGCCACAACTATCATCACCCATTCCCCCAATCCCACCCCAGCCACCGCTCCGAGGGAGAAGGAATGAGAGCTGGGCCTGGGGAGCATCAAACTGGGTCTGGGCTACTAAAGCCTGGCTGCATGGAGGCCGTGCTAATGGAACTATGCCGCTATCTGGGTCTGCCTTCACGCTTACTACGGATTTAGCCCGTACCCTGATTGAATCCAAAGACCTTTCGTCTATTTTACTCAGTCCCGATGGATCAATGTGAGATAATTGCGAGCATTCTAATTAAAAAAGCTTCTGAACTCTGGAGGAAGAAACTTTGGAGAAGAACATAATGATGGAGTGAGATAATATCAGCATGACGTACATGACGAAGTTAATGCTAATCAGGAAACATTTCTAGAAGAAAAGACTGCGGAGGCTTCTTGTTAATAATAAAAAAACCGGTGTTGCACGCCTTTATTAATGATTTAAGGAACTAACTTTACCCTGGATTATTTTGCTGGATTAAAAAAAAAAGCTATATAATCATCCAGGAATTTAATTCATTCTCATTTAGGGTCCAAACAAACATACACTCACCAGGGCCCGGTTGTCAAAAGGTTTAATCTGGATCAGAATGATACGGATTTGGAAATCCCATGTCTTGCTATCCAGTATCAGGTAATCCATCTTTTTTGCCAGTTTTTCAAAGCAACAATGGATTGGATCACCCTGATCCAGAAACAAACTTTTCAAGATTACCAAATCCGGATTACCAGTGCTCTAAATGGGACTACAGATCACAATGTAGTCTACAATCTATGTAAATAACAACAGGTAGAATAGCCAACGTGGGGTCACTCTGTTTTTTTGAAGAACAGAAAACAGCACAATAAAACAATACAAATAATCACCTCCCATTTTCTATTTCTTTTAAACAGTTAGACCTCTCATCTGACCCACGACAAATAAATAAAACAAACAAATATACATTTACAAATTCATTGTAGATATATTGAACACGTGTTTTAAAACATAAAAAGGCTACATGTCCCTCTCTGTGTAACATTTATGATGCACCTCAGCCTGACCAAGACCAACCTACGGCACTCTCTCAGATTGAGAGACTGACTGGACGTGCAATAAGGGATGCAAATGATAGAAACTACTTTTGACTGCTTCATCTCTGATGATTGTGTCATTGTAATAATATAGAGTGACAAATGACAGTTAAATTTAAATATATTATTTTTGTTTGATATTGACAGCTATTATTTTATGGGGGCATTGTTATACTTTATTGTACTGAATGGCTTAATAGGTAGCCTAATGTATACTTTATCTACTTTATAACCGTAACGGTTAAACAAATTAAGTGCAAAATATAAATAAATGTATATATACACTACATGATACAAATGTTGTATTATTTGACCAATTTTAAAGTTTTATGACATTTTGTTCCTGAAATCCACCCTAAATCATCCCTTCTGCTGGGATCAGGATAATCCTGATTTTTTGGATCAAAGGTATTCCAATTCTACTAAAAAGTTTTGAACAACACATACTGAAGGTTTGATCCAGATCAAAACCAAGACTGGATTACATGATCTAATTCCATTTCAGAATCCTTTTTTTCTTTTTAACAACCCATGTTTGAGATTTGATCCAATCCGATAGCTGAAATCCGATCAGGTTACTTCTGAACAACTGGGCCTAGGTCCCAAAGGCAAAAACAAATTGGCTTTGGCTAGTAAATAAATTAATCAACAGTACTAGGAACTGTAACATTACATAATTTGCTGGATGGTAAAAAAATATTATTTGAAGACCTTTGCACAAGCAGGCAAAGAAAGGGAAAAAACATTGACACACTCACCTTAAGAAAAATAAAAAGAACACCTTGCTTTGTCGTCACGTGAATGTTCGCTCCAGGTATGAATGGCTTCATAGGAATCCATTGATTCTATTCAAAATGTTATTCGTGGCAAGAAATTGCGGCGGAAATTCGTGTTTGGTGTGCAAAGGCCTTGACTCTCACTGGTGTAAGGGACGTATTCAAAGCCACATTAATGGTCTACTAAAAAAACTTCAGTAAAAGACTCACACGACAACCTTTTCCTCAGTGGAAAAAAATACCAATATATATATATATATATATATATATATATATATATATATATATATGGAACAAAATAACAATGCACCTTCACGTTAATGCGATAGGTACCGTTATACATAGCTAATAAGAAAGATTTATGTTTGGTAAATTTTTTCAACCCACTTGCCATTAAAAGGTGAGGCAAACAGTTCATTTTGGACCCTGTCTGGGAAAACTGTAAACTGTAAAGCTCTTCACGAACCACAAATTTCACCACAGACATTTTGTCACACAGGGGCCATCTGTATCGTGAGGTTAACACCTCTTTCCTTGGTGAGGAAATGGTCCTTGGTTCATCTGTACACTGACATCCCTCCTCAGTGAGAGGTTTGACGTCTAGACTAAGAGGATAGACTGAGGGGATATTGACCTGGCAGAGGGCAGCTCTCTTCTGCTGAGAGTGGGATAATAACAGGTGAAAGGGCCTGTTTTTACCTCTCTGACAGTGGCTGAAAAGGCAACAATGGGAAAAAAAAGAGCATTGACCTGAAAGCATTGAGAGCTACAACCTCTGGCAACCTTCAGCCTATCTGTGAAGAGAAAGGAGTCAGCTCAGAAATGTCTGAGCAATATAGGATATATGTAATGCACTTAAAATTTCTCAGGGGTCCGACAACTTGTTACCAATTAGCCTAATTTTGCAGTTTGTGATTACAGGATAAAGATTATTAAAAATAATTTTACAGAGATTGCACTCACAAAGAGCAATTGCTAGTCCACAAGCTTAATATAATATTTTAAAGCGAAGTATAACTACAAAAAAAAATGGATAGTAACTAAAGAAATGTCTATGACTTTTTAGGATTTTATCAATTTCCATGACTTATCCAGGCCTGTAAATTACAATGTTTAAATTCCCAAATAATTCCAGGTATTCCATGACCACAGGAACCCTGTTTACTAAAAGAATGAGTCTGTTGGTTTCTGAAAGTTCTGGGATGGTTTAGTGCATTGAGAAATACATTGGATAGAGAGGATGTTTGATAGATTGAGTGGTACGTGAATAAATGGATATGGATGGATATAGATGTGGTGAGGTATGACACTCACCCTGCAGCGTGACTCCTCGATGGCAGACAGCAATGCATTGTCTCTCTCGTTCTTCAGAAAGCCCTGGAACAAGAGACACAGCATGGAGGTTAAACGTACTGCAACCTACTTTCCCTTTTTCTGCATTCAGAGCACACGCCCTCTCTCTTTCTTTCCTTCCATACTTCCTCCAAGACGAAAGTGCCACAGGCCAAAGATGGAGAATTGCCATCATTATCACAATCACTGCTAAAATGAGCTTAGAATCGACCCTGTACAACACTTTCAGTATGCTCGCTCAAAATGGCAGCTCTCGACTGGTCAGAGCTGGTTCAGCAAAGCTGTGGATCAACAGTACTTTCTGGAGCATTTTAAAGGTTCTGTGCATGTGAGACAACCCTGCTTGACGCAAATATACACAGTAATTTGCGCAGGGCTCCTGATGGATTTGGAAATGTGTAAAATCTCATCTACATGTGCAGGGAAGAATATCTGCTTTTACATGTTTTCCAACAAGCCAGACATCACCCAACCTTTTCGAAGCACCCGCTATGTCCTCATATTACACTGTCTAACCCAGTTAAAACATCAAAAAAGCCTTAACCCTGGGTAAAATGTTAAGCATTACAAATATTGAGGTAACAGATGCTTATATTTCATTATGGGCCATCAGTCTACACATCTTGGTAAAATATCGGCACAGTCTTGCCTAGAATGTTATCTTCGTTAGGTCACAGATGGAAAATGCACACAGTCGCCTCCATAGATCTAGGAGCTACATTTAGAAATATCTGACTAGATTCAGAGTGTGTAGCTAAAGCACCCTGTATAGATGTGCGATAAACACAAGTACTTGATGTAAAGATTTAGCTGGGTAACAGACTTATAAAAAAAAAGTATTCATTTGAATTAAACTGGGCAGAAAGATACCAGCAGCTGATCCTGAGGACAGAGAAGTCACTGGAATGATATGAAACACACTCTGAATGGGGGTTGGGAGAGGGAGTGGTACATGATAGAAGAGTAGAGGAAGCTAGATCTGGTGGGATTGGTTGATCATCGGACCACTGAAAACCCAATGTTGAAGTACTGAACATCTGTTTGAAAATCGTTTTTACCATCATAACATCAGTGATTGAACCCATTCCTTATATTTCTCTCATCTCAAGTTAGATATCTACTAAATATGGTCGCATTATCAAACACCACGCCCCTGTTAAAAAAAAACTACGCCATAATGCCGTTTCCTCCTAATCATCAACCACAGACGTCTACTGAACATAGTATTTCAAGATGTTTCATTGACATCGTAATTAAACAGTTAAATTTTAGCAATACAACCACCGAACTCCATTAACACCCCCTCGTCTCTAAGTCTTCAGAACAGTGTTGAATCCTGTCCACCCCTCCCCCTAGTGATCTTCCGGAGATGGTTCGACCCCCATCACCCCATCCACACTGATTGACAGCTGTAAATTAGGATTTAATTATTCTGATGAGAGGAACGAAAAGTCTGAATGACACATCTAAATTAATGAGTGGAGCTGATGGATACAGAGATGAAGAGGCGGCATTGAGGGGGTTGGGCTGTGGAGCAATGGAGCTTTGCAGGACCAACTGCTGATGATTTTGCCAACGTTTCATACTTAGCAAAGACTAATTTAAACAATCTCTTTCTGAAATTCCCCCCATCATATTTCTTGCTCAGTCACTGTGCCTCTAATCTCAACCCCTAGTATACAGAAGAGAACAGCGCCCTCTTAAGAGCTCTGTGAACCATTTCTACCCAGTTTAAGGAAACTGACACATTTTACATGGAGGGTGTTCACGTGTCATGCCTTAGGTGGGAACATGCTTAAAACACACATTGAACAGTGTAACCAACACATATGCAATTTTCACACATTTTCAGATACATCAGAGAAAAAAGAAGAAGCTTTTTTTAATTTATACCAAAGAACATGTAGATCTGAATCTGGTCTAAGTTAAAACTATTATCATCTGAACACGGTGAAATACAAATGTGAGACTAAAGGAGAAAAGCCCAGACTAATATTAAAGCAGCTAGACAAAGAGCAGATCATATAGGTTGAAAGGGGAGGTTACCGTAATACATAAACGTAAGTACCATGGATTTCTGGAAAATTCAATGTACAGTAAATATTAAGTAAGTTTGATTTGGATTAAGATGGTGTGCAAATCACAGCATGATCAACAGAAGGCAATCATTACAATATAAAGCGACTTTTAGAATTCTACATATATATTCAATATAGATCTTATAGTGCATATATAAATGCAACATTTAACAAAGCAGTACATTTATAAAAAATTTTTTTAAAAAAAAGTACAGTACTTTTAATAAATAATAATAAAACAAAAATGAATTCCGATTCTGATATCAAGTTCATGTTCATGATGCATACACATTCTTGGGTGTGTACTCACATTTTAAAGTCACCTTTGCAATTTTAAAAGGTCCAATGCAATGCACTGATAATGGCAATCACAGTGCATGTAACATAAGGTGAATGTAATGCAATATATATCAAGAAATATGACAGATTGGCATCGAATGCACAGGATGGACAAAAGACAGTCATACATGCTCTAACTGAATAAACAACGTTCAATTTGTAATAAAATACCTCTTTCCAGATCTGCCGCAACAATACAGCGGTAAAATTCTACAGACATCCTTTTCTTTTTCATTCCCTTTACTTGTGAACAACGAGGAGTAAAGGAACCCCACCCAAACCCCACCACTTCCTGTGTGATAGACAAGTCTTCATCATGTTCCTTCTCATCCTTGCAATCTTCATACCCTTGTCGAAGGCGTCAGCCTCATCTTCTGGGATAAACTGCTTGGAAAACGCACGTTTGTGCATTTCATGAGTGTAGATGCGAGCATGTCGAATGCGAGTGTGTAAGTGATACTCACTCATGCTGTTGCTTAACCTGCTGGCAAAGTGCTGCCAGGAGGTGAAAGTATCTGGAAACTGTTTGCCTGTCCTCTGCTTGTGCCTTCTTCATCTTCATCTTCTGCAGAAGTGGGCCAGTTCATTCTAGGGCGATTCTGACCTCCCTTACCAGAGGCCCACACACTGTCTGTCACATGCACTCTTTACCCCATGGCGGCCCAGTGGTCTGAACCTAGATATGAGCCATGAGCAGGGTTACTGTGGGCTGTTTTATTGTCAGAAAAGGAGCATACCAAGTCAGCCCACAGAAATGGGGGAGAATCCAAGGAGAAGTCATTATTCAACCTCAGCCGTGTGCTGTGCACCAACAGCCATCCACCCCTCCTCCACTGACTCTCCTCCAGCATTCCTGCCAGCCTCCTCTTTCACTCTCACTCATTTCTTCATTTTTCTAAACATCTCTGCGTCCTTCCTTTTTGCTTCCTCCTCCTCCTGGCGCAACGCAATTATGGTAATGGATTTTTACCCCCACTCTCCTGATGGCTTTCGACATCCTGTCCAGAAACTGGGCTAATAATCCTCTTAAGGGTCGTGTTAATGAGGAGAGTGCAATGACCAGAGAACAATTCCACATGTAGAGCTATTTACAATTATCATGCACTTACCATTGCTTGTGCTTAGATAACGCATTGCTTAAAAAGAAACAAGTGTAAATTAAATAGAGTAAGAAATAGCAATCGAAGGGCATGGATGGAAGAAAGCGGAAGTGTAAGTTAAAAAAAAAAAAAAAGACACTGCCAAATTTTCCTCCATTTTGCCATTATCACGGGTAGTCTAGCCCTATGCGCATCTACTCCTGTCTGCCCATTATTTCAGGCATTTCGCCTTTTCGTGTGCAGCTCCAGAATAGAGGGATGTAAAGCGAGGGTTCCTGTCTTTGATTGTCTCACTATTATGAAGATATAATAAAAAAAAACCCACACATGCTTTATTTAGGTAACATTCATACATGCGTGTTTGAAAAAGCATTATATTGCACGTGTGCCCACACACGCAAATGCATAAAAGCGAGAGCAAAGGCAGTAGAGAATATGCCTCAACAGCAGTGTGTATTTCCTTTGTCTTCAGGCAGGCAGCTCTGCAGCCTTATGGAGCATGCACAATATCCAATATACAATTTACACACACACTACAGCTGCCTCAGAGGGTTCTGGCACATCTGGTTGTCTCAGAATGCATGTATACACAAAGATAATAGTGCATTTGTGAGCACGGCACCAGCAGAATATTTTTTTTTTATTTGATGATATGTTTAATTCTGAACAAATTATCAATAGACGACCGATCTGAGCGAGGCGTAAAACATACGAGATACATAACGAATATGAAGATGATGTTGAATGAAAGCATCTACACAAGTTAAACAATAAAAGGAACATTTTAAACCTTAGAGTCAATCATAGATGTACTGAGAAAAGCTAGAGCATTTTTTAGCGCACGCGCACACACACACACACAGAGATTACGAAAGTGTTCATAAGTGCACTTCCAGTAAGAGGCGAGCTGCACTTTGGCAGGCCCAACACAAAAATATGTCTGACGAAAAGAAAAAGAAAAAAATGAGGGAGGGAGCGATGGATGGATGGATGGATGGATGGAGAGAAGCAGAGGAAAAGACGGGTGTTGGTAGGCTGCTTTGAACATTCAGGAAACAAACACTAAGTGAATCATTACACTGATGAGTAAACACCCAGTTTCCATCAATAGCAAATCACACAAGGAAAACACACATCCTTATAGACATCCACCATAAGGTTTTGATGGGTGTGTGTATGTAGTCTTCAGGTGATGTGGTCTCAGAAATTTTATAAACTTTACTAAAATATCATTACATTGTGATAACATCATAGACCGCTGTATATTTTTGGGTGAACTGTCCCTTTAATACTCACCCTCATGTGTTTCAAACATGTATGACTGAGTTTCTTCGATGGAACAAAAGATGATGTTGAAAAAAGATGTAATGAAAGCGAATGATGACTGAGGCTATTATGCCCACACATTACATCTAAGAACTACTTTTCTGTTACATGGCAAAAATAAATTTATACAGGTTTGAAACAACAAAGGGTGAGAAAATAATGACAGAATTTGTATTTTTGTGTGAACAATTCCTTTAAATCAGTAAAAATGATGCATGACAAAGCCACTAGGATCAATCAAAGCTGAGGTTATACATAATCTCAGACATACTAAGTGATAGTCTACTACAGTAATGGCCATGTGTCCCATGACATATTTAAACAGGGAGGTCATAATGCTGTCATCACAATTATCAGCCTTCTGTCACTCTCTGAGGTATAATGCTGGGCATTTATGCTTTTTAACCAAGTCCACTGCTTGAACCCTCAGAAAAGTTGGCAAGAAACAACAAAGTATAGAAGAACAGAAGAACATGAATTACTAATGGCTGCAAGCAGCCATTAGTAATTCATGAATACAGATTTATATAACCACTTCAACCATTTCTGTGTCCGTTATAACCACTTAATTACATTTGTTATGAACAATGAATTTTAAAATGCAGATTTCAATTATTTTAATGATGTTAACTAAATGAGTCGCGCTTACTCACACCATTAACCGAAAGTGAGTCACTGCTTGTGATGTGTGAATGGCTTGCACACGCTGCATGAGTCTGTTGGGTATACTTTAGTCTCATCACATTTTTACTTTTTGTTTAGCCTCCCATTCAGCTGATGAAAACATGTTGCGTGATCATGAGGAAGGATTGCCTCAAGATGTAGATTGGAATACAGGTATGGAATTTCATATACATAAAATAGTCTGCTCCTCTCTCGGCGTTGCTGGCGTGCCATTGTTAACCCTTCAGTGTGCCATAGGTTGAAAATATAAGAAAATATGAAAAAAGTTCTCTCCCTCACTACATTTCCCATAAGTCACCGTTTCAATCACTCCTTCATTATCCCCACCTGCATGTCATTCCCTCATTTAGTTCATTGTGTATAAATATCCTTTAGTTCTCTCAGTCTGGGTCAGTCCTTGTTGAATTGTTATGTTGAATGTGAATTTGGTTTGTTATGTTGGGATTATTAAGTTTGATGTTCTACTCCAGCGTGTGTTCTACTCCAGTGTTTAATATTAAAGAATTTAAAGTTCCTACTCCTGCGTCTCCTATCCTCCTTGATTCCCAGCACACCCAAACGTTACAGAAGGACTGACCAAAAACCACAAAGAACATGGAGCCAACAGCTTTATTCCTGGAGCTTTTCAGGCAGGATCTCCCCCTACTGGAGTACTCAACCAGGTTCCTTCATCTCGCAGCAACTACAGGCTTACCTGACCTATACCTCAAGCCCATCTATGGTATGGAGTTGAATTACCATCGTTCAACTGTGCTTCCTGAGGTGGGGAATCTCCCCCTGGTCGATTATGTTGTAGCCACCCTGGTCCTCCATTTACCCTCGCTACCCTATCTTACTCAATTACTAGTTTACTCACCTCTCCTAGAGGGTTACGGCGGGAACTCCAAGCCTTCCACGGCCCCGGTATCCAGGGTAACTCCACTCCGTCCAACATTCCAAGATTATTTTTGGGGGGGGGGGGGGGGGGGGCTCACCCTATCCTGTCTCCAGTGGCCGATTCACTGCTGCAGTCTACAGTAGTGGCCACGGTCAGCGAGCCAGAGCCCATGCCTGCCACGGTCAGTGAGCCAGCGCCTGTAGCCTCGACCGTCCCCGTAACCTCGCTCCCTGTTGGCAAAAGGAGAAAGCGAAGGAAGCGGGCACCTTCTCTCCAGTCTCTGCCTGTGCCTTCCATGCCTCCTGTGCTTTCCATGTCCACGTCTCCAGAGCCTTCAAAGTCTCCGCCCCAAGAGTCCTCCATGGCTCCGCATTCTACGGCTCTGCCTTTCATGGCTCCTCCCCCAGAGTCCTCCTTGTCTCCGCCCCAAGAGTCCTCCATGGCTCCGCATTCTACGGCTCTGCCTTTCATGGCACCACCCACAGAGTCCTCCTTGGCTCCATCTTCCACGGCACCGCCCACAGAGTCTTCCTTGGCTCCGCCCACAGAGACAATTCCTCCCGTGGCTCCGCCCGCTCCCCTAGAGACAATCCCGCCCGCAGCTCCGCCCGCTGCCCTAGAGACAATTCCGCCCGCTCCCCTAAAGTGGCCTCCTCCCAGGCCTCCTGACCGGTCCCTGTCCTGTTGCCTCCTCCCAGGCCTCCTGACCCGATCCCTGTCCTGTGGCCTCCTCCCAGGCCTCCAGACCCAGTCCCTGTCCTCCGCCTCCTCCCAGGCCTCCAAACCCTGTCCAGCAGCCACCTCCAAACCCTGTCCCGTGGCCGCCTCCCAGTCCTCCAGACTCAGTCCCTGTCCTGCAATCGCCTCCTAGGCCCCCTGAACCAGTCCCTGTCCTGTGGCCCCCTCCCATGGCTCCAGATCCATTCCCTGCCCTGAAGCCACCACCCAGACCCCGATCACTCTTCTCTGTTCCCCCACCATCTTCTGTCTTGGGTCGCCAGGAGTCGCCCATCTAAAAAGGGGGGGGGGGGGGGGGGGGGGGGGGGTGGTAATGTCACGTTTTGTCTTCACCTGTTTTTGAAGTTCTCTCCCTCACTACATTTCCCATAATGACACTGCATGTCATTCCCTCGTTTAGTTCCTTGTGTATAAATATCCTTTAGTTCTCTCAGTCTGGGTCAGTTCTTGTTGAATTGTTATGTTGAATGTGAATTTGGTTTGTTATGTTGGGATTGTTAAGTTTGATGTTCTACTCCAGCGTGTGTTCTACTCCAGTGTTTAATATTAAAGGATTTAAAGTTCCTACTCCTGCGTCTCCTATCCTCCTTGATTCCCAGCACACCCAAACGTTACACTCTACACGTAAATGTTTCACTTATTTTAAATTTAAGTATAATTGGCAGAAATTATTCACTGCTTTTCCAATGCTTTTTGAGCATATGCTTTTTGGCACTTTATTATCATGCAGAAACACACTGACATGATGACTGATGTATGCGGTCATGAAACCAGAAACCATACACTCGAAACAAGTGGTCAAAAAAGAGATGCATATTACAGGTGTAGGCTAGGTCCACTTGTGATCTGATTGCCCTAAATGATCTTGAATACCAGGCAATAAACAGAGTGTGCACATGCACGCACACACACATCAGGAGAGAGAGAGAGAGAAAGTCAGAACTTATGTATTAGGATAAAATGGTTTTCTTGTTTCTTTTTATCTGTAAAAAAATGACAGACAGCATTTGGAATTATCCGTCAATGTTTTAAAAAAATCTGTAAATGACAGAACATTTTTAGTTAACGCAACCTCTGCACACGACTCTTTGCTTGGCTCACATTTTGCCATGTCACATCTTTTGGCCATCAGGTCTGTCCCTCTCACTTACACATGCACTTATATCTGAAGTCAATAATCACACATTGATCGCTACAGCAAAGCCACGGCTTGGCAAATTGACATAATATAATCCAACCCACAGGGTGCAATATATGATTTTCAACCTTCCTTAGGAACCTGCCTCCACAAATGCTTTTGCTCAATCAAAAATACAAACAAACAAAAAAGGAAATGTATAGGTTATGGTACACAAGAAAAGCAATTGAAAACATGACATTGTAAAAAACATGAGTGAAGACGTTCATTTAGGAAAACAGTTTTAAAACAATATACTTTTAAAAAAAATGAATACATATGAGGGCGGCACGGTGGTGCAGCGGTTAGCACTGTCGCCTCACAGCAAGAAGGTCGTGGGTTCAAACCCCGGTTGCCCCGGCCATTCTGTGTGGAGTTTGCATGTTCTCCCCGTGTCTGCGTGGGTTCTCTCCGGGTTCTCTGGCTTCCTCCCACCATCCAAAGACATGCAGGTTAGGTTAATTGGTGTCTCCAAATTGCCCTAGGTGTGGATGTGAGTGTGTGAGTGTGTGTCTGTCTATGTGTGGCCCTGCGATGGACTGGCGACCTGTCCAGGGTGTACCCCGCCTTTCGCCCAATGTTAGCTGGGATAGGCTCCAGCCCCCCGTGACCCTGTACGCAGGATAAGCGGTTGACGATGGATGGATGGATGGATGGAATACATATGAAAAAAATTATCTTTCAGCTAATGCGGTTATTATAAAGGTATCTTCCAACCTTCTATTTACAATTCTAAAATATAAATTTTACAATCAAATATGTTATTAGTTTTTCATTATATTGAACACATTTTACTATTTGAAAAAATTTCAAATTCAGTCTGTTCCATCAATAAATGTCTTAAAATTGCATATAGTATATTGCATATATATTTTTGTAGCGTGTTTATTGTTAACATGCATAGTTTGTACTATTTACAAGTATTTATATTGATATGTAAAACAATGCATATATAAATAAAGTCTGCACTGTCTCTTTAAGGCTACTAGCATCAGCCAGTGATCACATTTTAGTGACTACATTTATATGGACACCAGAAAGCAGGTTATTGCGTGAACCCGGCATATTTGAGAAAGGATCTTCCCCATTTACATGCACTGTATAAGCAGCATACTCTTTACTCCCATATACATGTGTAAGCAGCTTTCTCCACAGCAACGTAATTTCCGTGTTACGCTTTTCTTAAATACAAACATGGTATCAGAGGAAGACTTCACTATTTTATTCTCCGTTGCTTCGCTTTATTTCCAGATATTCCAGAGTTGTTGTCGTGTTTGTTTCCTTACCTTTCCAACTTTCTTTCGACCTGCAGCAGAATTAAAACTCTGGGATTCCCACAATGTATGAGCGCATATACCCGAACGTGAGGGATGGTCAATATTTTACAGTGGTGTTTATAAATGGGTATAGCTGATAGTGTATGTGCTTTTCCCACTGTACTCCCAGAAATGTGTTGTTGTTGGGCTTCATCCTATGACGTTTGTTACTGTCTTTTCCAAGCACATGCGCACTCTTCAAAAACCTATTTGAATGATGCTTATGTGTTTACATGGCCACATAAGCAACGTTCTCCAGGAGAAACCTAGGTGTGTTAAACCACTTTCTCTTAATCCCTTAAACGCTGTAAGGAAATAAGATTTCTCCTTAACATGATGTTTCAGAACACTGCTTTTTTTATTGTTTTTAAATCAACAACTGACTATTAAGAATCAAAAGCATATTAAAAAAGACATTATAAAATGACAGATAAGGATTGCGTGGATCACATCTTTAGACACAGAGCGAGTGAAATAAAATGTTTACTCAACTAGCAGTGAATGGACCTCGTTGCTGAACTTAATTCTCCACTATACTACTTTGAATTAATCTGAACATTTACTGGTGGCTAATCAAATAAATTTTTAGTCCCATAGCATGAAATTTGGTTGTATATGCGAGTTATTTACTCATATTGAAAAGGTTTGCGCGTAGAGTAAAAGATTGATATTGCAATTTAAAAAATCTATTTAGTTCAAACAAAGATTACGATGCATCTGAAAATCGATATTTTTTCCCAGTCGTAATATGACGTTTTTAAATGGATCAAGTATCGTTCTGACAAGCCTGATCAAAATCTGATACTGTATGTTAGTCAGGATGTTACGCTCAAGCTCCAATAATTACATAAAAAAACAAGAGCACCATTATAGTCCATATGTCTCGAAGTCTCATGAAGACAAAGGATCGTTTTGTGAATCGCAAAAGGCTGTTAAATATGTATATATACAGTTGAAGTCAGAAGTTTACATACAACTTAGCCAAATACATTTAAACTCAGTTTTTCAAAATTCCTGACATTCCCTGTCTTAGGTCACTAGTTAGGATCACTACTTAATATTAGGAATGTGAAATGTCAGAATAATAGTAGAGAGAATGATTTATTTCAGCTTTTATATCTTTCATCACATTCCCAGTGGGCCAGAAGATTACATACACTTTGTTAGTATTTGGTAGCATTGCCTTTAAATTGTTTAGCTTGGGTCAAATGTTTTGGGTAGCCTTCCACAAGCTTCTCACAATAAGTTGATGGAATTTGACCATTCCTCCAGACAGAACTGGAGTAACTGAGACAGGTTTGTAGGCCTCCTTGCTTGCACATGCTTTTTCAGTTCTGCCCACAAATTTTCAGTTGGATTGAGGTCAGGGCTTTGTGATGGCCACTCCAATACCTTGACTTTGTTGCCCTTAAGCCATTTTGCCACAACATTGGAGGTATGCTTGAGGTCATTGTCCATTTGAAAAACACATTTGCAACCAAGCTTTAACTTCCTGGCTGATGTCTTGAGATGTTGCTTGAATATATTCACATCATTTTTCTTCCTCATAATGCCATCTATTTTGTGAAGTGCACCAGTCCCTCCTGCAGCAAAGCACCCACACAACATGATGCTGCCACCCCCATGCTTCACAGCTGGGATGGTGTTCTTCAGCTTGCAAGCATCGCCCTTTTTTCTCCAAACATAACGATGGTCATTATGGCCAAACAGTTACATTTTTGTTTCATCAGACCAGAGGACATTTCTCCAAAAAGTAAGATCTGTGTCACCATGTGCACTTGCAAACAGTAGTCTGACTTTTTTATGGTGGTTTTGGATCTGTGGCTTCTTCCTTGCTAAGCAGCTTTCAGATTATGTCAATATAGGACTCGTTTTATTGTGGATATAGATACTTGTCTACCTGTTTCCTCCAGCATCTTCACAGGGTCTTTTGCTGTTGTTTTGGGATTGATTTGAACTTCTGCACCAAACTACATTCATCTCTAGGAGACAGAATGCATCTCCTTCCTGAGCGGTATGATAGCTGTGTGGTCCCAATGTGTTTATACATGTGTCCTATTTTTTGAACAGAGGAACATGATACATTCAGGCATTTGGAAATTGCTCCCAATGATGAACCAGATTTGTGGAGGTCCACAATTATTTTTTCTTGACTGAATTCTTTTTATTTTCATGATGTCAAGCAAAGAGGCACCGAGTTTGAAGATTGGCCTTAAAATACATCCACAGGTACACCTCCAATTGACTCCAATTATCCTATTAGAATCTAATTGGCTATTTGCCTAAAGGCTTGACATCATTTTCTGGAATTTCCAAGCTGCTTAAAGACACAGTTAACTTAATGTAAACTCCTGACCCACTGGAATTGTGATAGTCAATTAAAAATGAAAAATAAAAGTTGCCAGAACTATTGCTTGCTAATATTAAATCTGTGGAGTGGTTAAAAAAAATAGTTTTAATGACTTCAACCTAAGTGTATGTAAACTTCTGACTTCAACTGTATAGTATGCATATAAAGCATCTTTTCCACAGAGCTACCCAGGCCCCTGAATAAGAAGAGTATTAAACTAATGCTATATAAACACAATCAAAGGATTTACAGATGTGCTCCGCCAAAATAAAAGAAAGCTGAATTGTATAATTGTATTGTATAATAACATTCTACAAGTTAATAAATAATAATAATAATTATTATAGTGCATTTAACTGCTGCATTTTCCAGTAGAGTAGTTAGTTTAACAACTATGGTATTGGATCAGTTTCGGACAATGCAGAGAGTTCATGTATCGGAATGGATTCGGGAAAGAAAAAGTGGTATCTTTGAATTCCTAGTAGGAATTACACACTTCATCTTAAAATTGTTCACCATCATCCAAAGTAATTAGTCAACAAAGCATCCTGAAATCTAGAAAAAATATAAACACCTCAATGTGCATTATCAAAAAAGCAAGCTTGCAATATTAGTTCATTTATCTGACAAGCACACTTGTAAAGGTTGTGTACAGCTTGTCTATATTATACAGTACAGCCAGAGCTTTAAATGTCTAAGTAATACAATGCAAAAAGAGAAGGACAAAGAACAGAATCTGTAAAAACAAAAGAATTGCTGAGTGCTAATGAAAACTGATCTCTTCTGATCATATCAAATGTAAGGTAAACTACTGTAACACAGATCTAACTAAACTCTGAAACCAAATAACCACTTCAATTCATCCCAACCCCAAAATTCACATAAACTGTCTACTGAAAGGCAATTATTAACGATACAGCTTATTTTCCATTAATTTCAACCAGTTCTAACTATACCTGGTATAAACACAGCTGGTCCAAATATATACAGATAATTAGAGCACACAGACAACTTGTTCAAACAACTACTGAATTGATGATGTTACACAACTGCATCTCAGTGGCTGCAACAGAGAGATATAAAATATGAAGTATTAACAGACCCACACATAAACCTATTCAGATTTATGCAGTCTTTTAGTAAGTTCTACAACTATCAAAGTTCTTTGTTTTTACTTTGTAATTAAATATTTTAACTAATCTGATTATGCTTTCAGCGACCAATGAAAGTGTAGTACTCTACTTATTTGACCCTGCTTAAATCTATTCTGTAGAATTCTGCATGTTTTCCCCAAACATCAATGCAGGAAATGCACAACAAAGTCTGCAGATTTCATCTGGGCCTGGGTAATATATAAGGCACCAGGTTGAGGCATAAAGGTGGGAGGCACATCAAATATAGGGTGACTAGTGTGCAAAACTGTCCACATCCCACTCAACAGAAGCATGTACTAACCTGAATATCAGTGTCTTTGACTGGCTCAAGAGGCTCAAATGTAGTGGCTGCACTGAGGCTTTCCAGACGTTGAGAGATATGGAAGATGTCAAGACCCCGAGAGCCCAAGAGGATGGAGCTGAAGAGAACAACAACAGAAAAGTAGTAAGCAGCATGTTGACTCAAATACCTTCAAATTAAGGGAAAATTGAAGGTGCATTCAGATATTTTTCCTCATTAAAAAAGTTTCCCCCTGAAGAAATTAAAAGTAATCATGAAATATACGTATAAAATCATGACCTCTCACATTAGATGAGCACTCCAATCATATCAGTATTCTTATAAAAGCTCTTTTATTATACATGGAGAGGGTCCCCTCATAGGGGGCTGCAATGTAAGGATCACATCATAAACAAAAAAAACTGAGTCCAACTATAAAGTAATGCACTACTGCATAGTCAAACATCTTTTGTCCATGGAGATACAAGCGGTTGACAGGTGAGAACTCACGCTTTTACATCAGCGGTGTCTTGAGAGGTTCTAGTGAGAGTGCGGGAACGTAGTCGCTCTCCCGCCTGCTGGATCTCCTGTAGGTTTCGCTCGACGTGGGGCAACTCAGAAACTGCCTCCGTCTCTGCTGCAAGCTGTTCTGCTTGCTGCAGAAGTTCCCCAAAGCCCTCAGTATCCATGTCCAGCAACCTGTTCCACCTGACATAAAAAGAAGAGTGGTGTGTTATTATAAATGGTGGTGTGCACATCATTAGCATTCAGTATGTCTTTCCCTGATTAAAAAAAAAGTAACCATAACCATATACCATAACCATAGTAACCACAGTTTCCACCAGATATCTATAATAAATGAAGTTCTTGTTAGTATAATGAACTCAACGCTATACAAAACAAAAACGTCTTGAACATTTTGAGGATACCATATTAAGTTAATTATTTGACAACAATAACAATAACTGTAGTGACTATGGTATTTTGGCTGAAATTACAATTACCATTATGAAATTAGGATGACAGAGAATTATGACATGGATTAAAGCCCATTAATAAAGTATCTATAAGCTGTATAACGACCTTAAAAATCACTATATCACCTACATTTTAATTTATATATTACTGCCATATACGGTGAAGAATATGGTACTACATGTTATTAATATCAATACTGTTTTGCTTTTGAAGTAACATGCTAACGAGCTAATATGCCATGAGGTGCTGTCGGCAAATGCGTCCCAATCAGACACTTGACAAATGCGGCCACAATTAACTGTCTATTGACTGGTTATTAGTTGGCGCACATTTGACAACTCACCTTGTTGAATGTGAGTCCGTACAGCAGCTGTAAGAAGATGTTTTCCAGTTAGCCGCTACGTTCAACACATTCCCCTCGTGAACTCCCGGGTTCCATTCAGAGCGAGCGCTCATTGGTTCAAAGGGGTCTTCCCAGAAGCGCTCGCGCGTCCAAATAACTTTATTCAAATGTATGTTTACAATCCTAATTCAAAGATCAGCGAGAGTTCACGACTGAGCACATTTGACACATTCAAATCAGGTCAGACACAATTGTGATAGTTCACGGGAAGAAACGCATTAACTATATTAACACATTAGTTCCTACTGGAATACTAATTTACCGAATACTGCGCAGTGTGTTCTGTCTACTGCAGTGCATACTATTTTTAAACAGAACGCATTATGCAATGATAAACGTTTAAATCAGTAATTTGTTACATTGCCGTGTGCTTTGTTGCAAATTGCATGTAGCAGAGTCTTGGTATTCCATGCCACATATCATTTGCATGCACCATATACTATTCCAGTGGTTTTCACTAGGGGAGCTCAGCAAACTTCTGAGGGGGCCACAAGATGACTCACATTAAAATAAGTTAAATACGTAGGAATCAAACAAACACTCTTGTATATTCGGGTCTTTAGAGTCCCAGCATGTATATCTATCACAAATGGATATAAAAAAATGCCCAGATTGTGTAAAATGTTCAAAATATTTTAAGACGATTATAAAATACTCAAATAAAATATATATTTGAATTATTTAGATTTTATATATATATATATATATATATATATATATATATGAGATTATGCAACAAATCTAGAACAGGATTAATTATTTTTACACTAAAATTTCATGATGCAACTGGATGTCAAACACATAATGAGCTACAAATTAAACCTAAGATACACACAAGTATTTTCTCAGGCACTTAGTCTAAATAGATGCACAAGTTACATCATTTCAGTAGTTCACCCAAATAGTTTTACTTCCATGTTGTTTCAAATAGTAATGTCAAAGCAATATCACCTTAAGTAATATCATGTAGAATATGTGTACGCATATGTGATACTGACCATTGTTACACAAAACATCAACGTGATGTAGTATTTATTTGTATGAATATAGTACTCGTTTCTATTGTAGTGAACAAAGAAATAGATATCCTGTGATCGTAAATTATTATAGATTAAAAATAATCATACATATGTAACTTTGTGTTAAAATATATAAACGAATACATAGGGTCTAATGACTCTTAAGCCATTATAAAAAAAAATATATTTGTTTTTAATTTTGCCATTTGTGTAACACTATTTTGTAGGAAAAAGACTGGAATACTAAAGAGGTGTGGGCATAACTCAAAAAAAAAAAAAAGAAGAGTACAAGGGGTGGTTGATATAAGATAGATACTTTATTGATCAGACTTGGGAACTTGAAGTGCATTAGCAGCAATACAGACACACACAAAATAAAGTTAAGACATTGGATTATATAAAATACATGGTAAACAAGGCACATCAGTTCTTAGGACCAAAGATGCCTCTGCACATTGTGATTAATTGAAGTCTAATAGCAGAAGGCATGAACAACCACCTATTGTTCCCAGTTGCACAGAGGTTGAATCTATTGCTGGATGCACTCCTCAATCCAGCATTTCATAGGAGGTTAGAGATATAGTCCATGATGCCAGCAGTTTGGACATCTCTTTTGGCAACAGCCTCCACTCCACAGATTAAAAACGTACTGCATTTAAATGCCAAGCAATCAAGACTTGGAGTCAAAGACCACTGCTAGACAAGCACAAAAGTCCCAACATTAAGGCTACCATGGTGGTGATGTCCAAAAACCTATACTTTTTGTACCATGATGAATAATTCCAATTAAAACAAATTGACTAGATATTGTATGAGTTGGTCACTTAATTGCCTCAATGGGAGAACAAGAGCAGGCAAGAACATATTTTACACAGGCAACCTGATAAAGAGGACAACTTTTGGAATGCCTTTACTGGCAAATGCACAATGTGCTGTTCACATCAATAGGGATACATCCCTGTAAGGGGAAATTGCTAGAGCAAAAGCTACCATGTTCTAAAGGGTCTTGTTCAGATAACAAAACCTGAATAGTGCATAAATACTGGAAAAGGTTGCATGTGAAATGGCTACCATGCCTAGGTTACATTTGTGAATCATGCCAGTATCTGCTGACATTTGACATAACATTGTGTAAAAAGTTAAGAGCAAAAAAGCAAATGCCCAAATATAAAAAGTCTGGTTACAAATACTTGATGGAAACTACTTAAGAATAGAAACAGGCAGAGTTAACAATGGAGGGCATTTATTATCATCTTATAAAAAGAATTCATGCCATGCATTACAAAAGACCCGCAGTACAGACAAATTTAAAGCCACATTGTTGTAAACGTGGAGTTGACCTCATTGACAGCAGTTGGAGTCGCAGGAATTGCCCTTACAGACGCAGCCAGAAGCACACTTGCTGCAACCGGACGGGCAGCAGGAACAACAACCTATGGAAAAGTCAGTCATGTTATACAGAAATAAAAGTCCCATCTCCACACACAGAATGTCTCAAAATGGAGAAGAGACAAAAACAAAAGTATACTCACTCTTTTTGCAGGTTGTACACGCACAGTTAGTGCACTTGCAGTTGGTACCACAGTTGCAAGTTCCAGCTACAAAAATAATTATTAAAGGAAAAAACTATCAGCAAGTTCAGAGAGTTGATTCCAGCGGTTAAAAATCTGAACACAAGTAACTATTAAATTATTAAATAATTATAAAATAGCCGAAAACACTTACTCTTGGAGCAATCACAAGGATCCATTTTCCCTCAAAATATCCTTAAAGGTTTACGAAAGTTTCCAAGAAGTATCGCTTCACTCAGTATCTGAATGAGTTGTTGTGGAAAGTACTAGAGACGCCGCGCGCCCTGGTTTTATACAGTTCGCAAGCGCACAAGACGAGTGCAAAAGTGGCTACGCACGCTTGAGCCTGCACACGGTGTCACTCATTAACGCAACTGGGTGCAAACACTCAAACAATAAGGGATCCTCCCAGTCTGTTAGATCAATAAATGTGTTGTTTATAAGATTAAGTAACAACCATTTCCACTTTCCTTGCTCAATATTTATTAGAAATGATTTACGTGATTATATAATAACGTGTTTATGTTTGTTTCGGTTGTCTTGTGCATAAAAGACTACACTAGCATGATAGTTTTGTTAGAACATAATTTGTGCGTCTTTAACAGTGGCTGAGCTTCATTCAAAAATTTTAGAGGAAAGAAAGGTAGAACAACCATATGATATAGGCTATTTAAAAATAAACACGTATGTGAGAATAGGTTAAATAAACGTATTTTTTTAGCAGATAACTTTAGGTGGATATCCCTTGTCCCAGTCGGAAAAAAAGAAAGACACTGAAGAAATTATTTGAGTTTATAGAAGCACTTTTTACTTTCTATTTTCTCCCCATACAAATGTTTGTCAACAGGCTGTTGCTCTTTTGCACACGGCACTACTGTGACGTGATTAGTATGCACTCAGCTTGATGAGCGCGAGACCAGCCCTTAAATTGTGTAAACTTTTGGAGACATACTATGATAATTAACCCCCTTGTACAATATTCTTTTGGTCTTTTTTTATTTATCTATTTAGTTATTTTTTATTATTATTTATTTTTGTTGTCCCTTGGTCATTTACCTCTGTTTATTATGTGTATTTTTTTGTGCTGCTATTTAGTTTTGACGTTATTTATCAAGTTTTATGTTTACTGTGGCTTTTTTTTTTTTTTTTTTGTATTTTCATTCAAGCAATAAAAAATAAAAATAAAAAATCTTCAGTCAGAGAGCACCTAGCAGAGACGGGCCACTTCTATTAAAATGAATGGGAGAAATTGGAAATCTCAAAGAAGCTCTGTGCACCCAATGGTCAACGGATGTGGAAAGGAAGTCCCGCCTTACGGTTAAAAGAGCCAATCACCTTTTAGACGCAGACATCACCTGTCCATCAATTCTAGAATGCGCATGCACATTAGCTACACAAGCCGGGGAAATTGCGTTTTTAGTGTAATATGAGGTAAAGAATCACAATTTATGTGAACAGTATTGTCAGATTTCATTGGTGATTTGACATGTTCTTTGATTGTAATCTTGACCAAACGTTTTTGAGATTTTTGTCTTTCTTCATTCAAGCTCA
The DNA here is from genome assembly GCA_032164185.1 of Moxostoma hubbsi. Lineage (NCBI taxonomy): Eukaryota > Metazoa > Chordata > Actinopteri > Cypriniformes > Catostomidae > Moxostoma > Moxostoma hubbsi. The sequence continues at coordinate 24,292,576 of JAVLUX010000019.1, forward strand.
ATTAGAGTTGAAGACAGGCTGTTGCTCTTTTGCAGACGGCACTACTGTGACGTGATTAGTCTGCACTCAGCTTGATGAGCGCGAGACCAGAGTGAGCAAAAGAACTGATTTGCACTTGTCAAACTTCTCACTGTTGACTGGGGATGTTTTTCCACTTCCCCTCACCCTGATGAAAACACGAATGAAACAGAACTGGTGTGACAAGTGCAGTGTCTGCATTTTCGGGATAAAGACAAATTATCATAAATAAACCCCACACGATCTATATGTATAAGAGATGCCATAACTTTACTTAATCGGTTAGCCAAAATTTTGTACAAAATGTTTACGTCTAGCTGGATCAGGGAAATTGGTCGGTAACTTACACTCGCTTTGATCTTTGTCCTTTTAAATAATCAGACTGCTCCGGGCTTGTGTCATGGTTGGCAGATGTTTTCCATTCTTTAATGATTCCATATAAACTTCTAACAAAAGTGGAGCCAGTTCTGTAGCATATAAGATCTAGAAAATTTAGCGGCAAAACCATCTGGCCCCGGAGCCTTGCCTGTATATATATATATATATATATATATATATATATATATATATATATATATATATATATATACACACACACACACACACACACACACACACACACACAATTAAATATTATTATATATAATAATAAAAAGAATCCTCCCATCCTCATGCATTGGCGATCTTCCTCAAATCCTTAAAATGTATGCATAATAAAAAAGCCCTTAAATTGTGTAAACTTTTGGAGACATACTATGATAAATAACCCCCTTGTACAATATTCTTTTGGTCTTTTTATTATTATTTATTTTTGTTAATCCCTTGGTCATTTACCTCTGTTTATTATGTGTATTTTTAGTTTGTGCTGCTATTTAGTTTTGACGTTATTTATGAAGTTTTATATTTACTGTGGCTTTTTTGTATTTTCATTCAAGCAATAAAAATAAAAAAAAAAACTTCAGTCAGAGAGTACTTCGCAGAGACGGGCCACTTCTATTAAAATGAATGGGAGAAATTGGAACTCTCAAAGAAGCTCTGTGCACCCAATGGTCAACGGATGTGGAAAGGAAGTCCCGCCTTACGGTTAAAAGAGCCAATCATCTTTTAGACGCAGACATCACCTGTCCATCAATTCTAGAATGCGCATGCACATTAGCTACACAAGCCGGGGAAATTGCGTTTTTTAGTGTAATATGAGGTAAAGAATCACAATTTATGTGACCAGTATTGTCAGATTTCATTGGTAATTTGACATGTTCTTTGATCGTGACCAAACGTTTTTGAGATTTTGGTCTTTCTTCATTCAAGCTCAATTACTTTGCGTTCCAAAGATAGCCGACAGTGGACTGACTTGCTACAGAGATCTGCTTCAGTTCAAATAGGTACTTCTGCGCGTGCTCACTGCACAGCTACAAACAATCCTCTTCAAGTTATGGTATCAGTCTGCCCATCTAGATAACAGCCCAAATACACCCCCTGGCAGGAAACAAACCAGCGATTTCGGTAAGACAACGCGTGTTTAGAATAGCTCTTATTGCAATTAAGGAAATATCCCAAAATGCTAATTTCGCTGTATCATCTGCAAGCTCTGTATAAAGTTGTTCTGAACGTTTTTCATGCAACTAGCACCCCTAGCCAGTGAGTTGTCTATAGCATCTATCAGTCTAACACATTTCTTTGTATATTTATAATGTATATTCCTTCATTTGTACTCGACCTGGCGTCGTATTGAAAAAAATAAATAAAAAAAAATCAGACATGCACAGTAAATCTGTACTTTGTTACAAACAGAGTGAGCAGAAGTGTAGACTGAAAGGATTAGCAGAATAGCATGTTAGCAAAAGTGCTTTGATATTGCCGTGGCAATCTACCCACTGTTGCTAGGCAACGGAAGCCTCAGCGGGCGAGAAGAACAGTAAGCTGTTTATTCTATTACCTAGAGAGAAGTGGTAGTTAGATGGGCTATAGACAGCACTGCTAAACCCTACATACAGTCAGCTGATCTAAATCTATTAGGCTAATCCATAAATTTTTTATTATTTCTAGTTTGTTAAAAGATGTACCAGGAGTAGACCGCTGATAACAGTCCTGTGTTTTTCTAAAGCCTCAAAAGATCTCTGGTATATTATTTGATTGCTCACCGTCATTGCTGAAACATCTATGTTTGTGATGTTTTCACAGGTTGTCATTCAGAAACATAACAGATCTGCTTTTGGTGTTGAGCTGTGCCACTATGTTAGTTCCGATCTTCACCCTTAAACTGAACCATAAGATTAACCCTCGAATGGTTGCTGTTGGAAAGTATGATGGGATTCACCCATGCCTCACTGCAGCCACACAAGCAGGGAAGGTAAACGTTTAATTTACAGAGTGATAAAGGGCGGTCCAAGAATATTTATTAAGAGAGCTCTACAACCTAAGGTGTCTTTACACAGCTGTTAAAGGAATAGATCACCCAAAAATTAAAATTACTGTATAATTTACTCACTAACATACCATCCTTTATGTGAATGACTTACTTTCTTCTGCTGAACACAAATGAAGATTTTTAGAGGAATATCTAATCTCTGTAGGTCCATACAATTCAAGTGAATGGTTGTCAAAACATTGAAGCTCCAAAATACACATAAAGGCATCAGAAAAGTAATCCATAATACTCCAATTAATCAATGTCTTCTGATGCGATCCAGTCAGATTTGGGTAAGAACAGACCAAAATATAACCAATTTTTTTACTATACAATTTCACATCAACAGTCTCCTTGGTGGTCATGATTTCAAGCATGAATACATTTCCTAGCGCACTGCTCATGCGTGTAATCGAGCTTGAAATCATGATCATACCTAGAGAGTTCAATGGCAAGATGTACAGTGAAAAAGGAGTTACATTTTGGTCTGTTCTCACCCAAGACCAATTTAATCACTTCAGATGACATGGGTTAATTTTATGCTGCTTTATCTGCTTTTTGGAGCTTCGAAGTTTCAGTCATCATTCACTTGCACTGTATGGACCAACAGAGTTTATGTTCTTCTAAAAATATTTAATTGTGTTGATCAAAAGAAAGAAATTCATATGTATCTGGGATAGTATGAAGTTAAATGAACTACCCCTTTAAAGCTGTTCTGTGCCTGTTTAAAATTCTGTGCAAAGACGCAATGCAGCAAAAGCCAGACTAAATGATGCCTGCTCTGACCCACCTGAGCCCCTAATATCAAAGGCAGTTTTGATGCTGCTTTGGTTCTGTGTAAATGAAATGCAGCATCAGCAGGCTTTAACTTTGTCTTGATAGAGCATTTATTTCATAATTTAGTTTCATATTTCAAAGAATAACTTTATATTCTCATTTATTCGTCAATGCATTAAACAGCTTCTGTGACACCTTTGCAGTATAAAGATGGCTTTAGTGTCATTGTTGTAGTTGCATTCTTGGTCACTACTGACATTACAATTTAAAAAAAAAAAAAAAAAAAAAAAAGAATTTCTGCTGACAAACGTTTTTTTCTCAGCTTGGCAGGACAGTCTGATCTTAAGTGCCCTGTTTGTTGTATTTTATTAAAATTGACTTTATAGTGTTCCAAAAAAGGAGAAGCCCTATATAGCTGTTTTTTCATTTACATTTTATATTTATGCATTTGGCAGATCCTTTTATCCAAAGCGACTCACAGTGCACTTATTACAGGGACAATCCTCCTGGAGCGTTGCTCAAGGACACAATGGTGGTGGCTCTGGGGGATCGAACCGGCAACATTCTGCTTAACAGTTCAGTGCTTTAGCTCACTATGCCACCACCACTCCTTTTTTCACATCATAATAGCCACTTCTAAACCCATCCAGGTGTTTATCCACAACCCTCACACTCGAGGTCAGAGACCAGTGGCCCACCGGCTGAGTCAAAGTACCCAGGACTCTGATATCTCACTCCTAAATATCAACCAGGCAGTCAGCTGCCTAACGGCTGGTACTCTTGGACCCAACACCACAGGACACACACTACTTGTAGGCTCTCAAACCAACCTGCTGGCCTATGATGTGCATGACAATGCTGATATTTTCTACAAGGAGGTGAGACTGGGATATCTTCTATGCATGGTTCATTTTTTTAATTTATTTAAAACCTTTATTCATACGATAATTTGTAATAGTACAAGGTTTAGTATGCCATGGCCACCAAGAGATTAATGGAAAGGTTATGTATGAATGTTTATCAAATGCTTTTTATGTAACAGGTGTCCGATGGGGCCAATGCCATTGTCCTTGGAAAACTAGGAAATAACCAGTCCCCTCTTGCCATCATTGGAGGCAATTGTGCTCTGCAAGGCTTTGACTATGAGGGAAATGACCAGTTCTGGACAGTAAGATCATTTGGTTCTATCTGTTTGCTGCTTTTGAAATGTATTGAATAAAAGACAGAAAGGACGTTTTTGTGTATGACTTCATACATTTTTTTCATTAAAGGTCACGGGAGATAATGTACGATCACTCGTGCTCTGCGACTTTACTGGAGATGGCAAAAATGAGGTGTTGTAAAGAATTATATTTTCAAATAATACAATTAATTTGTCAGTTATAAAAATATTGCTGCTATAAAATCCCCACATATTCCACCTTTCCAATGCAGCTTCTTGTCGGGTCAGAGGACTTTGACATCAGAGTGTTCAGAGAAGATGAGCTGGTGACTGAGATGACTGAAAATGAGGTATGAATTATGAAAACATTGTTGATAATGTCTTTTGTTTTATGTCTAATGTCTTAATTGTCTTTTTTTTTGTTGAGTGGTGGGGTATTTAATTTTTTTTTTAATGCAGTTATTGCTCTCTGTTCCTCTCAGACAGTCACGTCGCTTTGTCACATGCATGGCAGCAGATTTGGTTATGCACTGGCCAATGGAACAGTAGGAGTATATGACCGCACTGCCCGCTACTGGAGGATCAAGGTTGTACAATCCAAAATTAATCGACAATTTGTCCTCTGAGAACATGATTACTCATCACTCAAGTCAAAACATGGCTATTCATGTTCCTCCATACTTTGTTCTCTTTTTCTCACAGTCTAAAAACCACGCCATGAGCATCCATGCCTTTGATCTTAATGCTGATGGCGTTGTTGAGCTAATAACTGGGTGGTCCAATGGAAAGGTGAGTGTACAGTTGTCCCCAGAAATGATTGGACACTTCAGCCACACTTAGAAATGTATAAAGATATTTAAATTATATAACTCTTCCTGTAATTAAAAAAGGAACACAAACAAACACTTTTCTAGCAAAAATTTCACACTTTGCACACTTTCTGGTTTTCAATTTTTTTTTGTAACATGTTTATAGTTAATGTGATGAATTACACCTGTGGTTAGTCTGTATGAGGGGAACTGATTTCATACTAAATGTCGACCGATAACTAAGGTGGTGGAAAAGGCTGATTACCGATTAAACAGCAAATAGGTTTTGTTGTTGTTGTTGTTTTTAAATCAATTTATAGAATGATTATAGAATTATTTGCCTTTTCTTATTATGACGGGCACAGACATTGAGGTTACAAGAGTCCAAAATGAATAAAATCCAAGGTGCAGTTCATTGTGCAGTAGAAAAATTAAGATTTGTTGTATACTGTGGGTCTTTTAACTATAAACAAGCCTGGAATATATAGTTTTATTAAAAAAATTATAGAGACTTCCACACTTTGCACTTGCTCCATTACAATACACCATATGCAAGTATTTAACAAATTAAGCTTTTATAGACAATATATTCACTTGATGAAGAGTTTTGTGTGTGTTTATATATACACTGGCGGCCAAAAGTTTGGAATAATGTACAGATTTGGTTCTTATGGAAATAAATTGATACTTTTATTAACCAAAGTGGCATTCAACTGATCACAATGTAGAGTCAGGACATTAATAATGTGAAAAATATTCAGAACTTAAACTACTTCAATGTGTTCTCATCAAAAAATCCACCACGTGCAGCAATGACAGCTTTGCAGATTCTTGGCATTCCAGCTGTCAGTTTGTCCAGATTCTCAGATGACATTTCACTTCACACTTCCTGTAGCACTTGCTATAGATGTGGCTGTCTTGTCGGACACTTCTTACACACCTTACAGTCTAGCTGATCCCACAAAAGCTTGATGGGTTTAAGATCCATAACACTCTTCCTATTATCTGTTGTCCAATGTCTGTGTTTCTTTGCCCACTCTAACCATTTCTTTTAGTTTTTCTGTTTCAAAAGTGTCTTTTTCTTTGCAATTCTTCCCATAAGGCCTCCACACCACTGAGTCTTCTCTTTACTGTTGTACATGAAACTGGTGTTGTCCAAGTAGAATTTAATGAAGCTGTCAGCTGAGGAGGCATCTATTTCTCAAACTAGCGATTTTGATGTACTTATCCTCTATTTTAGTTGTACATCTGACCTTCCACATATCTTTGAATACTGTAGTGTACATCTTTGTATAAAATCTTCAGTTTTTTGCAATTTCAAGCATTGAATAGCCTTCGTCCTCAAAACAATGATTGACTGACGAGTTTCTAGAGAAAACTGTTTCTTTTTTGCCATTTTTGACTTAATATTGACCTTAAGACTTGCCAGTCTATTGCATACTGTGGCAACTCAAAAACAAACACAAAGACAATGTTAAGCTTCATTTAACAAACCAAACAGCTTTCAACTGTGTTTGATATAATGGCAAGTGATTTTCTAATACTAAAATAGCAATTTAGTATGATTAATCATGGATGATGTGTTGGAGAGATGGCTGCTGGAAATGCGGCCTGACTATACTTTTTGATCAGTTGAATGGCACTTTGGCAAATTTAAGTACCGATTTCCTTCCAAAACAGCAAAATCTGTACGTTAATCCAAATGTGTGTGTGTGTGTGTGTGTGTGTGTGTGTGTGTATATATATATATATATATATATATATAATCTCATCAGATGAGGTGTATTGTTGAGGAATAAAAAAAAAAATACACTATTGGAAACTGTCAGCATCCATTTTGCTATTAGCAACTTTTCGGCATTGATTAATCTGTAAAACTGATGTATCGGTCTACCTCCTATTAACCACTAAGTAATTGAAAAGTTGCTTCAAAAAATAAAGTTAATTCTTAGAAAAGATCAGGCATCGATTATTTGCAGATGCCACTTAATTTGATATTTTGTATCTAATATTATGATTCATGTTCAGACATTTTTAAGTGTGACTCAAGTTTCCAAAACTTTTTGGGGTAACTGTATGTTGTAGCAAGGACAATCAAATATTTTCTACCAAGATGCTTATTGGTATAATAAGAGGTTTCCATAAGCATGTTCCCTGTGATTGGATATCTAGATTGATGCACGCAGTGATCGCACAGGTGAGGTGATCTTCAAGGATAACTTCTCCGCTTCTGTAGCTGGCATTGTGGAGGGAGACTATCGCATGGATGGACAAATCCAGCTAATTTGCACCTCTGTGGAGGGAGAAGGTAATATGAAGAGTTTTTTATTTTTATTTATGACCGCTGTCTTTCATAATTGGCTCACAAATATTTTGTGTGTTGTTTCATAGTGCGTGGCTACCTGCCTGCCAGTAAGGAGATGAAGGGAAACCTGATGGATGCAAGTGTAGAACAAGACCTGATCAGGGAGCTGAGCCAAAGAAAACAAAACCTTTTGCTGGAGTTACGAAACTATGAGGAAAATGGCAAGGTTGTATTTGTAGATTGTACACTTTTGATGCATTGTTGATGTTTTGGATGCCGTTTGATGACAGTAAATATTGGTTTGACACAGGCTGTTACTGGTATCTCTGAGGGGGAGGCTAAGATGGGTGTAATTCCAGCCAACACACAGCTCCAGACGGCCTTGTCTGTACAAAGAGCCACAGAGAGCCAGAGAGCCCATATAGAGCTCAAAATCTCCACCCCAAATGGTTTGAACCTTAGAAAATTTTAATTACAACTGATCAAGTAGAAGAGAGTTTCTAATCCATTCCTTAAAAATGAAAAATGACACAGAAATAAACCTTTGCCTCAATCTATGTAGCATTTAAAAGAAGTGTGTTAAAAATGGCCTTGACAAAGTCTTCAGACTGGATCGTCATACTGTAGGATCATCCCATTTTTTTGTGCTGTCTTCCTTCAGAAACTATCATTAGAGCCGTGCTGATATTTGCTGAAGGAATTTTTGAAGGCGAGAGTCATGTGGTTCACCCTAGCACTCAAAACCTCTCTGGGTGTGTCCGTGTCCCCATCATTCCTCCAAAAGACATTCCAGTGGACCTTCACATCAAAGCCTTTGTGGGAGGGAAGACAAGGTACTCCTCTGCAGAGCATCATCATAACTATTTCCAGACTTTTTTAGTATGTAGATTTCCTTTTTTGAGGATTAATTTGACAAAATCTCTCTGGAGAAAGACATGAAAAATTATGGTTGTTATGTTTAAGATGAAGTTGTCTTGGACGAGCAGTAGTAGAGTGGACGCATTTCTAATCAACGGTCATGACAATTTTGTGCCTTCTTTCCCTTATACCGCAGTACACAGTTTCATGTGTTCGAGATCACACGTCAGCTTCCTCGCTTCTCCATGTATGACCTTAATGTTGACCCCTCAGCCACTCAACCTACAGGAAGAGTCACATTCAACATCAATGATAGGCCTCAGAGGGTAAAACAACACAAATGTTTGCACAATTGTGTAATTACTGCAACGACCAAGTGGTGTGAAGGACTCGCCCTCTCCTCACAATACTGCTAGAGCTGTCAAAGTTAACACATTAACGTGCACACAATTAAGGAAAAACGATTTAACGCATAATATTCCTTAATCCCTATCAATGCATTTACTATTATTAAAGAATAAACCATCATAAACACTGGTTGCAGCATTCGTACAAGGTACTTCAATTCGACTTCTTCAAATTTAGGTTGTGGAAAACCCTTGAAAATAGCCAAATATATTTTTTTAATTTCGGAAAAACATGACGACATGCCATGTCGGTTCCTTTAACGGTTCAAAAACATTTTGTAGATAATTCTGCTGGTGCAGACTAAACACCGTACTTCTTTTTAAACATCTGGCCAGAGGTCCAGACCACTGCTGAATCAGAGCAAAGATGTCGCTGTCACGTGACATCTGTTACATTTGGCAGCGCTGTTCAGAATGGGCCAACCACAATCAATTGTTACTGGAGGATTTAAAAATATATATATTTTTCAGATACTGCTGTGGCGGATTTAACACGTATGAGTCCTTGCAACTATCAGTTTTAATTACAAATTACTCTCCAGAGTGATAAAATTAGATTAGATGTCAGATTTGAATGCTGATCAATGTAGTGGAATGGTGTTTATTTTGTACTTTATTTTTAATACAAGCATTAATGCAAGGCCAAAAACGTTTGCAAAAAAGCAAAACAAAATTTAAAAAAAATAATGTTTGTCACTTGATTTCATGGCATTGGTGTTTTCAATGTTTAAACCTTTTTTATTATAAGTTTTAAAAAAAAAAATATATTTTTTTTTGTGGAAAATCATATTTAAGGTCAGAGTTCAGAGGCTTCTTAAATATGCATATAGTGATTTTTCCCAGCATGTTAAAGAGTTATTAATTCACATTTTAACTATAAAATGTTTACAGAAAAATTGGTGTTTGAGAATGACCCATGACCCATAAATCTCTTGTGTGACTTTAGAAAACATGGAACATAGCACATGAGTCATACGGACTACTATTTACAAACCCAGTTATTCATTTGTGTTGGAAAGCAAAGTTGGAATGTGTTTTAAAGGGAGCACACTACAACTGCACATCAATTTCATCATGAATGAACCAAGAATTGTTACTGTGAGAGTGTGTAGTTAAAGATGCATATTGAGATATGTTTTACTTGTAATAAGTGGTGTTTTATAAAAATAAATTAATGACCTTTCGAGCATAGTCCTTGAAAACAAATAAAAATGTGCTTAAAGTCTTTTAAAGTCTGTGAATTTAACTTTGAAGCATCTGTACGAACCCTAGAGTAGGGCAGAACCTTTGTGATGTGTCCACCCATACTCGATTGGCGCTGGTATTGACGCCCTGACGTGAATCGTGAATGTGGTTGCACAATTACTGTAGCAAAGCAGATATCCACAGTCTGCCGGTTTATTAATATTGTGGAGGATGACAGTTTTAAGAGATTGAATGCCCATTGCAATGAATATGCAACCTATGGGGGGATTAGTTCTTTAATTCGTTTTTTTAATTAGTTAACGTCCCACTTAGTCTTAGTGAAACGTCTAATGTTACTAATTGGTTATATTGTAGTGCATTTCTATCTTTATACTGTGGAAGGCTTTGTTTGGAAAATGTTAATAAAGCATTATTGTTACGCATTGTTTTCTTTCCTGAGAAGGAAATAAGGGTGTTTTGATAAAAGCATTACAATTTCAGAAAATTCCAAATCTGCAATTAACTATGAAAATGTCGGTGATCACGATTAAAAAAAAATATCGACTGACATCACTTAATACTAGATAAACAAAAACACTGTTATACATGTATTATATACAGTTCTGAAGTGTGATGCATAAAGCAACATCATCTATGTCTGCAGGTGGTCATGTGGCTAAACCAAAACTTTCTGCTGCCCGAGGGCATTGATAGTCCAGACATCACCTTCACTGCACTGCGTGGTGGTCTCCTAAGAATCAACATGCAACCCAGTGGAGAGGTACTGCCATTAGGTGTACATGCACGTGTGTTCATTTTCTGAGAAAATATTCAGCTATTTTAGAGAATTGACGTCCTTTATGTTCTTTATACATGTGTAAAAAATCGTTGTTCTTTTTCATTAGATCACGCTGAACACAGATGACATTGATCTAGCTGGAGATCTGGTCCAGTCACTTGCCTCTTTTCTGGCCATAGAAGATTTACAAGCGGAAGCAGATTTTCCTGCCTACTTCAAAGAGCTGCGAGCCAATCTCACTGAGGTTAGCAGTAAAAGCATCGCTATAAGATTAAGTATAAAATCTGAAAATTGTCGCATTATTATCTTTTATTGCTTGTCTATTCATTGTACATAACCTTCCATGTTTGTGATAGGTGGATGATTTTCACTCCGTGCATCAAAAGCTTACAGCAGCAATGGCAGATCATTCCAACTACATAAGAAACATGCTTGTGCAGGCAGAAGATGCCAGACTCATGGGCGATTGGTTGGTATCTTATTATGATTAATCAGTCCAGACCTCTCTCTTGTTTTTTAACAAACAAGTACTTAACTAAATGATATTCCTTTTTCTAGGAGAACTATGAAGAAGCGTTACATTGAGCTGTACGACCTCAACAGAGATTTGATTAACGAATACAAAATCCGGTCTAATAATCACAACGCCCTCCTTGCACGCCTAAAATCAGTTAATCAGGCCATCCAAAGAGCAGGGAGATTGAGAGGTTGGTGAATTTTAATGAGAGGGAATATAGCAATCCACAAATGGCCAACAATGATTATAGCCTGGATGGAATAGGTGTAAATGGTCTCATACTGTTTTAGCATTTAATTGTAATTACTGTTAAAATTAATTTTAAATGATATTTTCTTGTCTCTCAGTGGGCAAGCCAAAAAATCAGGTCATCACTGCCTGTCGGGATTCTATCAAGAACAACAACATAAATGCTCTTTTCAAGATCATGAGAGCTGGGACTGCATCATCCTGAGGAAGCTATGTTCTGGGCCTAAATATCCTTCAAGCAGAGAAGTCTGCAAGATCAGATCACACCATGCTCCTGGGGGAGACTCCAAACAGCCAGAGAGTTCAGTAGTCTGTTGGGTAATGGAAAAGCCTGTTTGAGGGGATTTGTTTTAATCCATGCCTCATATTGGCAGCGATTTTGTGTAGAGGAATAACTAAGTGGGTCTCTTGACAACGTGATAGCCAAAGAGACTGTATTTTGTCTACCAAGAAAATGTGTAAATTGACTGATATCAACTGTATATGAGCAAGCTTTCAGATTTAATTAAATTATTACATAAAACGTGTCAGTTTTCATGCCTCCCTATGATCGTGAACATTGCACATTACTGCAGTTTTCTTTTCTTACATTATGAGCTTTCATAAACAAGAATAGCAAGACCCAGTGAGCACATGTGATGCATTAGTACACCGCTTAAAATTCTCCAGTTGCTGTGCTGGCATCTGGCAGGCGACACATCTGCCGAGCTGCTCTATGGTGTCACGTGATACAATGGAAAAAAAAGTGTTCTTTAAAATTTGCATATAAAAAATCTCTAGCGCTTGTAACAGATGTCCAGTTAAATGGAACAGAAATGCCATGCATTCAGCAACGTAGAGCCTTTGACCGAGTCTGCAAGGTTTGGAAAAGTTTTTTCCAGACGTGAATGCAGAATTCTGAGGGTACAGCAGTTCTACTAGTAGAAGCAGATGTTTGGATCTAGCTTCAGCGGTATCATGCCTTCAGCTGGTAAGTCTTGTAGATGTGTTTTGATGGAGACCGCTAGAAATTAAAGACAGTATGGAATCAGAAAACTTTGTAAAAGACAACCAACAGGAGGAAGCTGGCAGGATATTAAATGTACAGTAGCCCTGACAAACATGAGAATGAATGCAATCGAAAAATAAAAGTAAGCACACTTTTTGTTACATGTCCCTGTTGGCTCCAGGGTTTAAGGTGTAGTTTGCAAATGGACGTGTCTGCACAGGGCAGGGTCTAGTGACATTTTAAAAGGTAAATGTAAATGTCGGCAGTGCCATTAAGAGTCTACATTATGCGGCAGGAACAGCATGCACCAGTGTTAGACAGCACATTTTGGGGACATCTTTCATAATCTTACAGCAAGCTTGACTCCTAATCTTTTATTTTTTAAGTATTCAAGATACTTTAAGTATTATTTCTTGTTTAAATGTTTTATTGGCTCTGTTTAAAATCTTTAATGGCAGAGGGAGGAAAAGAAACTTTTTTTCAAATTTTTTTACTTTTAAATGAAAGGGATTATTCAGATCATAGGTTTATCGTAAATCTTAGATGGGGATACTGTCAGATATTGTTTGTGTATTGTATTTCACAGAAGTATGCAGTCCTGGCTGTTCATGGAGCATAACTTTGGTCAAGTAATATCCTGTGTCTCTCGTTCTTTGATGACATCCAAGAATATGTAGGGGTGTAACCCTGGTATCCTGGCCAAATTCCCCATTGGCCCTTCTGAATCATGACCTCCTAATAATCCCCATCCATTAATTTGCTCTATAACTACTCTCTCCTCTCCACCAATAGCTGGTGTGTGGTGAGCGTACTGGTGCACTATGGCTGCCATCGCATTATTCAGCTAGATGCTGCATACAGGTGGTGGTTGGGGAGAGTTCCCTGTTCACTGTGTAAAGCGCTTTGAGTCTAGTGCCAGAAAGAGGCACTATATAAATGTAACATTCATTCAAGATGACTGTGGTAAAGAGCATGTGTGCTACCTTTCACAATTGGAAATTGATTTCAAGGTTCCATCATGCCTATAACAGCAAGTATAATTCTGTTTTAAAAGGCAAAGTCTTGAAATGTTTTTGGGGGGCTTTTCACACTTGAAATTGTAGACACAAGTGTAACAGGGATGCTAGAATATTTTACATACACATGTATTTTTCATATGTAGAATTACACAAAATCACAATAATTTCCTGTCTTAACTCTGCTCCTTCCCTTTCGGCATTGTGTTTGGGTGCGATAGAATACACAATGTTATTTTTAAAGACTGTTTGTATTTTGTTTCATCAGGGAATAAGTCACAAGTCGACCCAACCACAGATGTCCATTGTCTATCCAATTCCATCAAACACACAATGCTGACTATGCCAGTTACAAAGGGTTATTTTTAACCCTGGGTTAATTTAATGCTGGGTTTAAATAAAAATTGGCCATGATTCACACTGTTGATACTTTACCCGGAATTAGACATTCACGCTAGCTGCAGTTCCACTATTGGTCCATTGTAAGCGAAGGCTATCAACTGGTCAGCCTCGAGCTGTGAAACCAAAATCAACCTGGATCCCTACCATCGGGCCAACAGCCCTGCTGCGTTGCCCTAATATGCACCCGTAATATGCTGCCCTGTTGCCAATGCTACATGCGTCCCCCATTTCACAAGCAAGAGAGAGGTTTCAGACTTGCTAGCCCTCAAAATAAACATGGTGGAGACTGAAAGTGCCATTTGCTTGCTTATGTTGGTCTTTGCTTGGTTGAAAGTGAGACCTGACTCAGTGAAACTCTGCCTTTGATACTGACCCTGCTTCAATCCCCAGTTGGCCTTGTTTGGCCCAAGAGTAATGGGCAGGCCAAAAGCGCTTGGTTGTTGGCCCCAAGGAAGCCTCAGAAGTGACAGTGGTAATGCAACTGGCCCTGGCACACACTAGGATGCCCTCATTTAGCCTGATAGTGGAAATGCAGCTACTGTATACCTTTGGCCCCACAGTTTGGGCAGTGCTCTGGAGCAAGGGTTCATAAAACCAGTGTTAAAAAGTATGTTATTCTTAAGAGCAAATGTAACACACATTACACAACTGATTATGATGACATCTTGAAAATTGCTTTAGTTTTGGCAAGTGATTTTTATTGAACTCATTTCATACTTTTATTTAAAGAAACCATAATGGCTGTGAGGAAATCCAAATAACTGCTGGGTTGGGAAATGACAAACTAGTGAAACCAGTGACAGCATGGGGAGGATCTATATAAAGTGAGATGTACTTTGCTCCCTGATTCTATTGGTTCTGTTCTGTGACTGATGCCGACATGGGGGACTTTGCACATTGAACGGGAACACCAGTTCCAGAACCCTGCTTGGAGGTGCATCAATGGGACAGCAAACAAGCCTGTCCCTTCTAAACCTCAAATTATACCCCCATGCAAGTCTTGAGGTTCAGATTAAGCCTAAGGCCCAAGGACAATTAAAGTCAAAATCTGAGAGTAAATCTAAAACACGGACTAAAGCAAAGTCTAAATTAACGCAAAAGGATGAATCTCACCAGCCCTCAACAACATCCAGTTTGCGACCAACACATACTTCCTTTGACTTTCAGGATTAGCTTCGAAAGAAAGACCAGCGAGACTTCAAGCTACTAATTGATCAACCAGAGAAATTTTCTGGACCAGAAGGTGCTCCCTACATGCTGATTGCCATCAAATCTGTCGCAATGGACTTTGACAAATGATAAGTGGTTCGACGCACCTGGGGACGAGAGGGTGAATTCCCAAAAGGAGTTAATGTCAGGAGAGTTTTTCTTCTTGGCGTGTCCCAGAATCAAACAGCTCTCCCACTCTGGGACAAGCTGTTGGCTTATGAGAGCCAAACTTATCATGACATCCTCCTGTGGGACTTTAAAGACAATTTCTTTAACCTGACACTAAAAGAAATTCACTTCCTAAAATGGTTCCGTGTTAGTTGCTCAAAAGCAAAGTTCATTTTTAAGGGTGACGCATATGTGTACGTGAACATTGATAACATCCTTGAGATGCTTGAGGGTAAAGACATTGATAAAGATCTTTTCATTGGAGACAACATTGTCAATGCCAAACCAATTCACAGACGCAGCAGTAAATACTTTATTCCTGAGTTTATTTATGTCCAAGGGATCCACCCGTCCTATGCAGGTGGATGGGGCTTTGTCATGTCAGGACATACTGCATTGAGGCTGCACCTTGCCTGCAAAGAGGTGGAACTTTTCCCTATTGATGATGTCTTTCTGGGAATGTGTCTCCTGAGGATTGGCCTTCAGTTGACTCGCCATGAGGGCTTCCAAACCTTTGGGATTGTGAGATCCTCCACTGCACCCCACCTACAGGTCTTTGACCCCTGCTTCTACAGAGAACTAATGGTGGTTCACAGTTTGACAGTCCCACAGATCTGGCTCATGTGGAACCTTCTGCATGATCCTAACATTCACTGTCATAACAGTCAGGGTCGCATGAGTTTTCCCTTTAAGTGGAGAAGCAAGGTCCCCAAGACAGTTAAGACCAGGCAAAAGGGGAGCTTGGAAACCAAGATTATGGAATTAAAGTGTTTGTGGAACTTGAATCTTTCAAGTCAAAATGACTCTACTATGAAAAAAAAAAAACAGACAGGAAATAAGTAGAATACACCAACAAAAAACGAAACAAGAATTTTAGGCAGTTTAAAACCCCAAATGGAAAATTTAATTCACATATGCAAATACCATGAGTTGAAAATGCTATGCATAAGCTCCCACAAAATAAATTAGTGATAACACTTCTGCTTCTTTTGATGGTTCTATAATATCCAAACTTTTCTAAATGAATAATTTAGTGGCTCTATCATTGAGCTATCCACTATTGTTTTCAAATGGGATCACTGTAGACTATGGCTGAAAGATCAAGGTCTTGTTATAGACACGGGAAGCCCAAAGGAACTGACCTCATTCTACTTTTATAACACATGCATTTTGAATGCACAAAACTAATGTTTTGTTAAAGTTTGTATGCATTCAAAGGTACTAAGTTATATGGCAAACAGATTTTCAACGGTAAATGTTAGACAAGTGGAACTACTCTTCAAACAGAGGACACCTTTTCTTTTGGTTGATAAATGTGCTGAATTGTTTTGGATGATCTGCTGTCTTTTGTATTTAGATTAATCTGAATTTCAGAAAATTACTCTGCTTTACTTCTGAATGTATCCTGCTGTGAATATGAATGTACTCCTAAGCTTTGGCCTTGTCTTAAAAAGAGAATACAAAACAAAAGACATTTCTTCTTTCGCCAATATTTATTACATCCATTCATTAAATATTTTTGTTTAACACACTGTAACAAAATTAGCAGTTTAATTATATATATATATATATATATATATATATATATATATATATATAAAATGCTTTCAGTAGATTCAATGAGGACCAAACAAAAAAATCCAATGGTCACAGCATTTTTGCACAAGTTTTTGAGCTTTTAACGAACATACAGTATAGCAGACCATGCCAATCTATAATCCATTGGCGCAATGGTTATTGCTTTAAAAACAAAAAGAATGAAAGAAACAATGAAAACAAATTACTGATAAAGTTGATGATCTGCTTACATGTTCCTTAATCTACAGAACAAAAAATATCTGAGATACAAAACACGACGGTGCAATAAATTGTAGATACACACATTTTTAATTGAGGATAAGTTCCATTTCCAGAAATGGGTTATATGTACGGAATCAAAAAAAAAAAAAATCATCACTTTGGAGGATGGGGAAAAAACAGAAGGATACAATACATAGCATTAATATGCACATTACGCTGTATGGAGGTTGTCCATTTCTATTTATAATCCCCAGGACAATCAATCATTCATTCCAAGGCAAAAATAGAAGGAAGTTTGAAGATTAAACAATACAGCCAAAACCCATTTTATGAATATTAAGCATTCACTTGCTCCTGGCACTAAAAAAAAGAACCACCTGAGATTGGGCAGGCAATCAGCCCATCAGACTATACCCCCACAGAAATATTCTCCAAATGACACTAAAACAGTGGTTGTTTTGCTCCTTATTAACAACGAGCAATTCTGTAATTGAGGCTTCATTTGTGCATCAAGAATAGATACTCAGCCCTAAAGAGTTAAAATTTGTTATTTTCTTTTAAGATCTAGCTATATTTACTTATTTAAAATTCTTTGAAGTTGAAATTTGCAGAGATTTAACAAAGTGCAAGTTGTATTTTCTCTAGAAACACCACAACCACCATGTGAAGCTCAAATAATGGAGGGCCAACTGCATGTTCGATAGTACAATTTTTGAATCCTTAAAACCCAAATTTCCTTTAACGATCAATAATAAAAAATAAAAAAAAGTAGCTACTAAGCATGACTTAATTGACTGCCATAATAAAACAGCTCAGAGTTAATTTTGTACTTAAAGGGATAGTTCACCCAAAAATGTTAATTCTCCCATCACTCACCCTCATGCCATCCCAGATGTGTATGACTTTTTCTTTTGCTGAACACAAAGATTTTTAGAACAATAACTCAGCTCTGCATTTTCAAGTGAACTGTGGCAAGAATTCTGAAGGTCCAAAAAGGCAGCAAAAATGTATCCATACTCAAGTGGTTAAATCCATGTCTTCAGAAGCGATATGATGGGTATGTATAAGAAAGTCATATGGAGTCGATTGGATTACTTTTATGCTGCCTTCAAAGTTCTGATCACCATTCATTTGTATTGTATGGAGATATTCTTCTGTTCAGCATTAGAAAGTAAGTCACACATTTGGGATGGCATGAGGGTGAGTAAATGATGAGAGAATTTTCATTTTTGGGTGAACTAAACTTTCAAAGGCGCAGATAAATAATCTTTTAAATTATTATTTACTGATGATCAATTAAATACATTTGAACAGACAACTTCCAGACAACTAGCCCTTCATGACAAGAGTTCAAGACCCAACCTTGAGTTTGTTTTCTTGATAATGTCTTTAATACTTAGGTTACATTTTTTTTAAACAACAGGACTATGACTGTCTATCACTTTAGCCTTACATGCTCAGACATACACAAAGCAGTTCAAACAATTTCATTAACATAGAAAAGTCAAGACAGTCTCGGTGGGAGATGAGGCACAATGTTAAGAAAATTATCCTTTTTAAATCACCAACAGTCAAGGGTAAAATATAATAAAACATCATCCACAGTTTACCAGCACAAGTTATGGGAAACGTAAATGCAACAGAAAGCTCAATGCTTAAGTTAGCCTGCACCGAACACTGCAGAAGTCTGAAAGGATGTCGCAATGACACCAAAGGAGTGAGTGTAGATTGACATAAGGGTGGCTATGCTGCCACTGTACACATTACCAGCACCTTTGATGTTTGCCAAAAACCCAAAAGCAAGGCAGCATAGCAATGAACTGTAGCTATTAGAGGTGAACTCTATAAACCATCAATTGAACTTGATGCTGTATTCATCTCAATTTAAGTACACGTCCTGATCCTCTACCAACAGTGGTCAAACATAGGCAGTTCCATCCCAATCAACAGTGTAGGGATGCTGATTTGGTGTCCCTCAAGGGCACTCAAATAAACCCCCAAAACTCTCTAAATTCCATTTAGTTCAGCCCCATACCAATATCACTGAAGATATTCATGACCATGTTTGCAGTGTACCATTAGCTTTAACCAATGAGACAAAAGGAAATGCACACTATTTACAGATCTGTACAGACATGGACACACCAGCAGAGTGTTGCAGAAAGCATCGCGTCTACTTGCTACAGAAACACCGCCACCAAACTACATTCAGTAGAAAGAAAGAGGGACGGCTCCAAATCAAAAGCAGAATAGTAACAATTTTCAAATGCAAGAATCGATCAATAAGTTGAATGCTAAAACTAAGGGTCGGTCTAATTCAAATCAAAAGGGAATGTTCTTCCGCTGTGGTATGGTGAGATATTTAAAATTATGAGAATTACAGTTTCTTCTTTGGCTAACGTTTTGGCAATCAAACGACAGAAACGGAATTCTGAAGTTAAGAATTTAAGATACTGAATAAGGTAAGAGATAAACTTCACAAAAGAAAATGCAGAGGACGCTGCTAATGGACGTGACGCCATGCGATCCAGAGGGAAGGAGAAATAAAAGGATGGATGGCTTTTCTCTCCAGTCAGGAGTGCTACTTTCAGAGCTCTGAAATCCAGATTGCACGTTGTCAGTCCCTCCCCCGCTCTTACCTCTCTCTCCGAGACTCAATTAATATGCTTCTCAGTGACAGGAGACAATTATCAAGTAAATTAGGTGTATTTTAGTGCAAATGTTAAAAACTAATGCATGTATGTTTCTTTGAAACAAAAGCCTATTTAAAATAAATCAATAATACCAACTCAAAGATAAGTAAATTCTTTGCACTGTATAGCATTGTAATGGAGGTAATCTGTGCTGGTGACTTGGTATGAAATGGCATGAAATTCTAAATGTTTATGAGCGTAATTCTGTGTGTATGTGCGAGCCTGCTCATGCACCAAGAGAAAATGTTCATAGCAATGAATCCACCAGCGCGCTTTCACACTGTGCTAGCTTGTGCTTGTAATCTTACATAGATCAAATGCATACAAAACACACCCGTCACTCAATTTATGCAATCAATGTCCATGTTTGACTTTGTTCTGAGTGCATCCTCAGCGTCTTTTTGAAAATAAGTTGATTGGATGTGTGTTTTGTTAAAGTGTTTAGTGTGCAGAGGTCAAATGTATGCCTTTTGGAGCGTCTGGTATGGAAAATTTCAAAGGTTAGACAAAAAATAGCTTCTTTGATATTAAAATGAACGACCAGACAACATTTGACTATGTATGAACAAACAAATGTGCATGTGTATGCATGTGTGTGTATGTGTGGAAATGGATCGCTGTGCATCCACAAATACAATAAAAATGTCTGAGTTAAAGCTTTGGGGCGGAGCCAGGATTGCATGGTAATCAGGGATAATTATCAGGCTTTGGGCTGCCTCCATGCTCTTGTTAATGAGACTGAACTGGGGCCTCTATCATCGTGTGGGAGGACGAGTTGAGGGAACTCCAGAGAAACTCCCAGCATGTTTGTCTTTAGCTTGGGTGATGGCAGCAGTAAGTGAAAGCACACTACACTGGTCAGTTCAGAGGCTCTGCAGGGCTGGACGGGCACCGTGGACATGGCGGCTTCCTCAGTGGGCACTTGGCTCGGCACGGGCCAGGCTACTGGTACGAGGTGCTCCGTATATAGTCACAGAAGCTATGTAGTTATTCTGCATGACCTGTAACCATAGCAACAATGGGGTCACGAGATACATCCAGCAGTTCACTTAAAACTGAAGTGTGTAACATTTTCTGTATTAAAATACTTTTTCCTATCCCAGCTTAATATGTAGAGATAACTATAAGAAAGCCATTCTTAGGTACATTTTTTTGAAAACTGTAAACACTGTGTCCACGTGGCACATGAAAATTCCTGTTTTTTTTGGAGTGTCCCATCTCATGAGACAGAACAACACAGACTCAACCAATGGTATGAGTTTGGGGTGGGACTATCTGGTTGTTTGATTAATTGAAGATGGGGGGAATTTTTAGAAAGCTGTTTTGAATTCAATATTTTAAGCAATTCTGTTTGGTGGTGCAATTGGCACAGAAATAACATCAGCTTTAAGTGCTTAGTTGTGTATGAGCAAATTACATTCTTACTCGAGTGTGGACATGGCACAGCTGCAACTGCTTTGTGAATACCAAATTTTGTCACTTGAGAAGTTTATTTATTTACATTTTAATAAAATAGAACCACTTAATACATGCTGGCCAAGTAAAACACACACAAACAGACGGACGTAGCTGGCCAGGTCACATACCTCAAATATCATCTTCTGTAGTCCAAAACAAAACGTTGAACCAAAGGGGTTGGTGTTGTTCGCAGATGATGACCTGGAGTGTAGAGCACAATTAATCAAATGCATTAAAACGGGGTTTCATACAAAGAAAGGCCTGTAAAATGAACATCTTAAACCAGCCTAATCTGGTTTGATGGTCTTAAAATGGTTTAAGCTGGTCCCTCAGCCTAGCCAAGCTGGTCTTCAGCTGGTCCCTGAGCCTGGCCAGGTGAAAAGTTCCCAAAACTCCTCTAAAGAATCAAACAGACAAGCCAGAACAAGTTGGGAGACCAGCATATTAGGCTGATTTAAACAGGGGTGTCTAGCTGAACTTTTTAATAGTGCTCTTTTTTTAAACATGGTTTCTGCAGGTTTTCTGAAGCTAAATTTAAGACTTTTAAAACCTTTTTAAGACCAACTAAAGAAAATTTAAGGACTCAATGTGTGTGTGTTGCATTTTGTTTTTATTTAGTACTGCCCCGAAGAAGCTATTTGACATAACACATCTTCACATATATTCCACACAACAAAATAGTAACTGAATTTACACACATGATCCTGTTAAGAAGTTTACATTCATTGGTTTCTAATATGGTGTGTTGCTTTCTCCATGATCAATGACTGTTTGTGTAATAATTGTTTATGAATCCCTGCTTTGTCCTGAGCAGTGAAGATGTCCACTTTTCTTAAGAAAAATTTTTGGTTTCTTGGCATCTTCTGCCCATTTGATTTCTTCACAACAGTGGCTATATATGAGGTCCAGATTTTGACAATTGAGGGACTACTACACAACTATTACAAAAGGTGTAAACAAATATTGATGCTCAAGAAGGCAACATAAGAAGAACCAAAGGGTGCAAACATTTGAACAGTATGCTTTGTGTAAACAACAGTAAATTTTGTGTAACTTTTTAAGGGCAGTACTACATAAAAAATATGATCTCTTATTTGCTATTTGTATACATTCTGAAAGGGGTTTGGAAACATAAAAACAAAATGTTACGCAAAATTCGGCACTTAACTGTATAGGCTATATAGTTTGTGTACTTCACAAAAATTCACAACATTGTAACCAAAATACAACCCCCACATCAGAACATATAAGTGCTTATAAGTGCAGTGACGCTGTCTAAATGTGACATTGTCTGATTTACCTCTGTGCACATGGGTAAATGAACATTACAGAAAAATACTCGCTTACATATTCACATGCTGCACGAATAAATAGATCAGCTTTTTTCAGCTTGTTTTTGAAAACACATATTTTATTGGTGCATTTCTACTTGTGCTGACTAATAGGATGACAAAAAGTGTGCGCCAAGCGTATGAAGTCATTGCCATGCTATCAAGATATATTTCAGCAGATTTGCAGAAAGACTAGGATGAAAGTATCATCAACGTGCAACACTTTGAAATTGCTTCTCTGCAAACGATACCAAAGACAATAGCGAGAAGGAAAATGAGTACATCAAATGTAAGTAGAAAAAAATCTGTGAGCCTACCAGCTGAAACCAGGACATATACTCTTATTTTTAATTTTTATTGTATGTGTATTCTATATTGTGTGTATTGTTTACTGTACATTGTATAATAGGATTGTGTTGTGTAAGTATATGTACATTTGATATGTAAATTGTGTTGTGTAAATATGTTGTTTATTGTAATTGGTATATGTCTCGTCACTGTCATGACTGCTATGTTGCTCGGAACTGCACACAAGACTTTCACCTACTGTTGCACTTGTGTACATGATAGTGTGACAATAAAGTGATTTGATTTGATTTGATTGACATAATTACAATGTTTAGAGAATTATGGGAACACTGGGACACACCTCTTCAAAACGGGACGTCTGGTCACCCTACTTAAACGCAACAAGAAAACAATCCCTCATACAACATTTAATGGCAAGACCTTATGAATTAAAGACTTGTTGCTCCAATTTAAGACCTTATTAAGGCCTTATTTTGTGGAAGGGCAAATACTTTAAAGACCCGCAGAAACCCTGTTACTGAAGTAGGTCACAAGGCACAGGTATCACAACACAGGAGGGGTATTTTAGAGCTCCTTGCAAAGGACATATACACACAAAAGTTCAGAAGGTTTTTGTGCTCCTTCAAGAATTACTAAAGTGATGTTGATGAGTTTGCAGGTTAGTGTATAAAACTGGTTTAACTGCACAAACTGAACGACTATAAATGATTATGCAGCTTCTCTCTATGTAGCTTTGATGGTTTCATTGAAGCTGTCAAACCACAAAAGACATATTTGTAACTAAAAATACATTAAGTAGGCTATATGAAATATGCATATACACAATATAAACTCCAGTAATGGCAAGAGTACCTAAACTTCGTCCTTTGATAACAATTTGGGTCTAATTTAATGGAAAATATATTACTTTAAATTGTATGTTTATATATATTGCTTTAAATTGTACCCCGCAATGATGTGAAAATTACGTCATGGTACCTGCGGCTATTCTTGTGTAACAGCAGCTCTAATGAGGTGTCCTGCTACCGCAAAAATGGGCTGTATGCAGGCTATAGCCCCCCGCTGGGATGGCGAAGCACTTAGGGGAAATGCTCAGTTCCCCGGTCAACACTTCACAAGGGGAACTCTTCTAGTGACATGCAATGGGACAAGCAGCTCTCCGCATCTTCCGAGCAGCCTCATGATCTCTCATACATTGAGTCAGACTGCAACATGACTTAAAATACAGTGCATAAACATATTTATTTGATGTTAATTTCACTGTGGTGTGGCTTGATTTAGTTGTGTTGTGGCTGATTTCCATTGTGTTTTCAGCTTTTATTTGCTTTAGTAATATGGTTGTGTTGTGCATTTTTCGCCCACCGTTGTACCCTTATTACACACTCATACTAGATTCTCAGCAGTGATATAAGACATTAAATAAAATCAAAGTTTACCTTTGAACTAATCAATCAAAATTAATTTTTTTTACACTTTAAATAAATTAGCTCTCACTCTTTCTTTATCTGCTACGCCATCTCACTCCATGGTCAGGTGACCAAATCTCTACCTGCATGGCTCTTACCTGTGAAGCACAACTGGTTTTTCCATGGGGTGTCCTAGCAACTCTTGAATCTGATCCCACTGAGTATAAAAGCATTAAATTAAACAGTTGGTCGCAACAATTAAAAGACATGGTATAGTCACGATGAATGTTATATTGCATATTTATAACAGAGCATAACACTATTCTAATAACTTTTTTCCATAAAGCATGTGTAGGCTATAAAATGTTTGTTACAGCATAGCACATGTACTCACTTTGCTGTAGGTGGAAAGGATGCAGTCCTCACTCTGAGCATCTGCTCCATCTGAAACAGAATATACAAATACAGAAAACAGAACAAAGAAGATAAATTCAGTTATAACTGCCTAGTAATGCAAACAGAAAAGAAATCGACCACAATGATAGAAGAGACAGTACCAATTTAGTCCAGAGCGAGTGATATAGACAACACTGACCTTTTTTAATGATAAGTGGAATCTTGAAATCACATCGATGATATCTGAGATGGGAAA